>JAZAYU010000872.1:0-53703 GCA_038501625.1 Corbicula japonica | reverse complement strand
CTTTTTGACTTGGAAATATTGCGACTTGCAAACGATTAAAAAACTGAGAGAACAGTAAGAAGTATAAGCTTTATTTCGATTTCTCTCCCTAATATAATACATATCGACAAACAAATATTGACCCCGTTAAATCATATTTCATTAGATAGTAATCTCTGCCGACTGAGTGAACCCAAACAGCCTGTCTTTTATGATAACGTTTCCATTGATTGTAATAATGTTTAATAAATTAGGTAAAACATTCAATTTGAAATTCTTTTATTTTTCAGTTTGTAATATAAGCGATTTAAATGCATGCGAATTTCTCTTTCGTACAGAATTAAAAAAAATATTTGTTTTTATAACAAATCAATGGCTCGGCGAAACTGTCTTCAAAAGTATGTTTAAGTGGTGCATTGTAACGATACGCATATTTTAAACACCCAATTGATTTTGTTTGTATTGAGTTATTTTTAACTAACATTAAGGTATAGCAAACATTGCAAATGGCGAAAACAGGCTAAAATTTCAAAAAAATGAATTTTGGGGGAAATACTTATTGCCACCTAGAGTTTAGTAAAGAAATGTATTTAGCTATGGATGTAGTAAATGTTTGCAAGCTCAGTTTAGTCTAATTCGTGTTCTAATTATCAAGCACATACTAACAAAAAAGAACAAACATTTACATGAGAACTCTGAAATTCATGAACACTATACCAAAGCAACTCATACCTGAAATAAGTATATGCTTGCCTACAATGTTTAGTGACAATTTGTCAAAATAATGTTAGGGTTTTAAAGAAAATCAAGGAAATCTTACTTCCTGGTTCAACGTGAAAGTAGATTTACTTTTAAAAGACTGAAAAGTCAAGATATGGATTTTGTTACTTCTTTTGCATAATTAAAATTACTTTTTTCTATGTTGATTTGTTATTATATGTGAGATACATAATATTAAATACTGGTCTCCAATTCTCTTTTCAAAAGTGATGGAGAGCACCGTTGTGCAACATATATAGCAGCCGACTTGTTAACAAAAAACGGCAAAGAAAATAGTCCGGATGATGTTTTTGGTTGTCTCAAACATCCGAATAGACAGAGATTACACACGAATTGTGTAAGATTCAACATTTCGTTATACATGCAGAGATATTGTATCCCCACAAGAAAAAAATTACAACACCTGTTGATATTTATTGTTTGATTTCCTCCTCCTAATCCACCTCATCATCATCATCGTCATCATAATAATAATAATAATAATCAGCAGCAGCATTATCCTTTTCATCCTACTCTTCACCTTTGTCGTCATTACTATTATGATTATATCAATTGTGTGTAGAGGTTTAATTGTTAATGCATTACAGTACAATATTCCCTAGGTCAACATTTAAGCATTTGTTATACACATTATAAATATCATATTTATTAGCGTCGGAACATAGTTCATATAATCTGTGGAAACCGAACAATTGTTTCATAGAAAAGACTAATCCAGTGTTCAACAACACTTTTTGACAATGTTCTACTATAATCGTCTATAACCACAACTCTCTGAGATCGAAGTTTTTATTTAATTAGGGTTGTTTGTTAAGTAGATGTTGCAAACCACTATAAAATAGAAGCGAAAGATTTTATAGGTACGCCAAATAAAAATTTTATCGTCATATTCTCCATTCTGCGAAAATTTTGTACATTTTCTGAGAAAACATATTATATTATGTATGTAGTTAAACTCCTCTACCGTATTCCTTCACCATCCGTCCTTTGTTTACCAAGATATTAAGTTATTGGCCTTTAAGACTAGAGAGAAAAGTGTGCCAACGGGATATTCGACGCAGAAAATTGACCGTTTACATCTCCAGTTGGGTCATTTTTAATGCAAAAAAATCCAATTTAGTTTCTACTGTGTAATGGATTGTCTTTTTCGTCGAACTATTGGTGTATTTTTTTCTTAATGACAGATGTGAAAAATACATGAGACAAAGGCGGTAACACTTAAGGTTCTCATTTTTGTTAAACTCATTCGTATTTTGGTGTCTTTTCTCAACTAATAATACTATACTTTTTCTAATTTTGGCTTGTGCTTTCTGAATCTGGCTATTTATGGTATCCCTATTTTACTATTTAAAATTTATGATTGACTTAAACTCGTCACCGTCGTACTAAAAATTAAAGAGTAGGTCGTCTATCTATTTCGAGTACATATTTGAATTTATTGAAGTAGGTTAAAAGTGAACATACAAAGCCACCAAACACGATATATCAAAGTATATCGGCCTCGATGTAATTAAGCCGCAATTTGTTTTGCAACTGACCGTTCAAAGCGGTAACCCAAAGGGTTCTCATTTTCGTTGATTGTTTGTAGCCTCTTATTTTAATTAACATACGTATAACAAACATACGCTCTCTTCTCCTCTATTCTTTTTCACCTTTGTGTGCAGAAATTGAAAGTATAAGATTGAAATATTATTATTAAAAACAAATAGAGTAAAAGATCAGCCTAAAACTTTTTATATACAAATAAGATTATATTTTTGCTTTCAGGAGGACACTGAATTTTTTCACTCAGGTGATAGTTCACCCTCCGTCGTCAATGAAACTTGAGCAAGAAAATAAAACCATGGCAAAATTTGAAACCAATGTTCGTTCAAAAAAATAAATAAACTACATAGACATTACTGGTCTAAATGAAACAATGCCAAAACGTTGCATATACATTATTACTCCGTTTGTTGTTTTGTTCATAATGATTATGCACAGGAAAACGAAGTTTAAAGGGAGTATAAACGGATGAAAAAAGAAACTTTGAAAGCACCGAAATGACAATAATCTAACTATAATTGCAGGTTAGGTTTTATTGAGCGTTTCCATGTGCATTTATAAAAACGTCCACGCCGCCTTATTCCCGAGTACAGCGATAATAATTTTTACACAAATATATGTTTTGTTTTCAACGACCTTCAATCAACTCGAGTTGCGCTCAACCCGAGGCTAGGCTGTATGGACAGTAATATTAATTTTCATAACAGGAGCAATCAAACCGAGCCTGCAATACTTTTATATGAAATATGTTGATTCCTCTCTTCAAATTGAACGTTCTTTTTAAGGACCATAATTATTGTTGTTAGTATCATTTCATAAAATTAAGTTTTATATTTATTTTTTGTTGCTTTTTATTTCATTTTTGAAAGAAATCAACGAAAGTGTCCAAGTAACTGCCGTGTTGGCAAGACGAATTTCACAAGTATACTGTATACGGTCGACAGAATAATACGAAAACCATAAACAAACCCGATCGTCTTTTCTTAGGGCATGTCTGTCTGCTTTTCGGGGGGTGTCTTAGATTCATATTATAATCCCGCATGGTATTTCACGCCTTCTAGGCTAATTTATCAAAAGATATGTACTATCAATACATTGCTAATTGACATAAGTGACAAGTGCCAATGGTGACCCTAATTTGGCATTTTGAAATCTCACAACAATTTCAAAGCGTTAGGTGCGTCACATGTGGTGACACCTGTGGTGAAATAATGTGTTGCAAATTGTGCCTTATCGGCACCTTTCCAATTCTCACACATCTTTTATCAAACGAATCTTGAACAAAACAATGTTTAATTTTTATTTAAAAAATTTTTTATCCGAGTACTCGAGTAGTAGATTTAGTACTCGATACTCGGACGATCGATCGAGTACTCGGTTACTCGAATACTCGTTGGCATCCCTACTGAAAAACCTTTTTTATGTTCTATATAAATATCATTGAATGTAACTAAATTGCTGATTTGATTTAAAGTCGATAAAATGATTGACTTTCTGATTGTCAAACTAGCAAACGTCCTGGCCTTCATATAAGATCTTTGCATTATTTAAATGACGATAAAAATCGTTAATATAAAATTATATCAATATTACCTATATACCTAAATCTGAATGGCAATAAAAGAAAATTACAGATTTAATTTAACAATTGAATTTTTTTTAAACTTTAACAGAATAACATGTTATTGCACAAGATAAATAATAAAACAACGTTATAATTAAACCAAACCTAGCAACCGACAAGGCTTGACCTTTTCGGTTCCGTCGGCGCTCAAACCGGGTCTAGGCGACGTGGGTAGTAATAAGCATTTCCATTACTGCACTTCGACATAGTCAATCTAATCGAGCCTATAATATTTTCATATTTGTCGTGTTTGGTTGCTTTCAAAGTTCCCTTTTCATCTATTTCATCAGATGTTCATAAAAAAAGTGAAATATGCTTATCAGGAATCGCCACACTCACAAAACACAGCCTTTCCACGCAGCGAAAAAGAAGAGAGGAACAGAGAGCATGTTCGTTATTAGTATTTCAATTCAAATGAGCCCCAACAAACAGTCAACGGAAAAGAGAACCCTTTGGATTAACGTCTTGGAGCGGTCAGTGGCAAAACAAATTGCCACTTGGGGTTTAAACCAGGTTCTAGGGTGCACCAACCTCATACTTACCCCAACAGGTTATTATAAGCAACTGAGATAACGTAAGATCTTGGCAACGTAGCGGTTACAGGAGATGTTAATTAGATTACTAGAACACGACACTACATCGGGATCCGCGTGTCTTTGCATTTAACATGATTATGTTGATGGATGAACTGGAGTTAGTTCACCGAGACCACTTCTATTTGTTTGTTCATCAAGTACCTGTTTGGGCAAATGTGAGGTGGGTGCATCCTTGAACCTGGTTTAAAACACCAGTTTTGTCATTAGCCGTTCCAGGTCCTCGTCTTCTTTAATTGCTTGATTTGTCTTGTTCGAGACTGGTCTTTTTGTGCACCCGTGCAATCATTTTCACACTGGTTTTTGGCTAAGGGGTGGGGATGTTGTCTGATTGTGGCTAATCCCAATATGAATATTTCACTTTTTTTATAAAAAGGGAGTATATTTCTTTATTGTGAATCGTGAAACGTAATTAAAGACAACAGAATTATAAATGTAGTTTCGTTTTTAGTGGACTAACATCATATCTGACTTTTTATGCGCTAAGTTTAGCAACATCTACGAGTTCCACAGCATATTATTTTTTTAATATATTTTAATATATATATTAAACAAAACTTAAACCTTATGATTTTGTTAATAAAATGTTATGAATTGTTTGGGATCATATTTGATGATCATCAAATTATAAGTTTAGAGACTTTGAAAGAAAATGGTATTCCATTAATTCGACATTGAACAATGGAATCAATGTTACGAAATATGACAGTAATTGTCCAAAGTAAGCGTTTAAAATCGATTTAGTTCCTGTCTTTGTATAATCCTTTGGGTTCCCAGTTGTAAAGTATAAAGATTAAAACTTTTAAAGACTATGTCTATTGGTACATAGCAGTTATGGTGTGGATGTATATTCTTATATTCTTTATCAGGTATTAAGTATTTAATTCTTTCGTAATTATATATTCTATATCGGGTATTAAATATTTAATTATTTCACAACTTTCGTTTTGTATATTTCTTTTTTCCTTTTCTTTGTAGAATGTAATGGAACCCTCGGTACAAGATTAGCTAATATGTATAAAGATAAAAGCAAAATAGCTGAAATGTTTCCGATGAAAAGTTTTTAAAAAAGAGACATGTTAAATTTCGATTCTGGGATGGAGGTTATAAAACTGAGCATGGAAACCAGTCTCAAATCTCAAGCATCTGATTGGCTGAAATGGCGACCAGTCGCCATTTCAGCCAATCAGATGCTTGAGATTTGAGACTGGTTTCCATGCTCAGTGTTATAACCTTGGGCACTGATTTGCTTATGATAATGTTTTCTTAAAGGAATATTGTTTTGTTAAAGGATCTCTAATCTGCCATGTATCATATATTCATTTACGTAAGATATGCATGAGGGAGGGATAGGGAGAGCATTGAATAAATGAATAAGTACATTATCGTATTCTATTAAATGACTAAGCTTTGTTAATTGTTTCAATATCAGAAATAAATAAACTTAAAGAAATACATGTCAAATTACCATAAAATACTTTGTCAGGAACTTTGCTAAGTTGAAAAATATTTTAAGTGATTTTAAAATACGTGAAAGGCTAAACGTCTAAATAAAAATGAATGATAAATTAAGGTATAAATTAAAATCTTTGTTTTGTTTAGATTGTGAGAAATTCGTGCCCAAGGTTATAAAACTGAGTTTGGAAACCAGTCTCAAATCTCAAGCATCTGATTGGCTGAAATAGCGACCAGTCGCCATTTCAGCCAATCAGATGCTTGAGATTTGAGACTGGTTTCCATGCTCAGTTTTATAACCTCCAACCTCGATTACTTGAAATAAAGATGATCGATGTAATTCTTATAATTGCACTTTGAAATACATTGTATCCGCAATTTATAGAATATAAAATTATGATAAATCTGGTTTTTTTTGGAATGGTCGTCCGAACAATGAAGTTGACGGAAGTGTAAAATGTTCGAGCCATATTCAGGAAATACTGCCAATCCACTCAGCCAACAAAAAGACAATCTGTGATAAGGCTTGACATGTTATAAGACAAATAACAGATTAACGTCTTGATCACGGACCAGTAGGGTATGTTGATAATGATATTGTAATGTAAAAAATGAAATATAGTTATCAGGAATTGCAACACCCAGAAAAACAGCCTCCCCACGCAGCCAAAAAGTAGAGAGGAAATAAGACCATGAGTTTATAAGAGAATCAATTCCAAATTTGACATCACAATCTATTAACTATAAAAAGAACCATTGAGGTTTCCGTCTTCTGACGATCAGTTCCAAAACAATTTGTCTCTTGGATTTTAAACCAGGTTTTAGGGTGCACCAACATCTCATTTGCCCCAATCGATTCTCAGGAACAAACAAGTACAAGTTTCAAATTCAAGAGAATTCACAATAGAGACATACATTCAACATGTCAACCTGCAATATAAAGGAAAAACGAATAATACATTGCACAGCATGATATTATTTAACTAAATTGGAGAATATGAGATTGATCCACAGAGTCGATAAGCTTGAATTGTGTATATTGATTAACAAATAAATTGGTTTAAATAATATTCGATATCTTTCTTCAATTATGTTTTCCCTCTGTGAGAATTATTGATTGAGCCAAGTATTTAAAATATCGATACATAAATATGGCTAGTACTATATTGAAACAACTTACTCTCTGTACAGGCAAAACTTGAATACAGATGCAATTAGTTTCCGAAAAATGAAACGGGGAAAAAGGTCAAACGAATAAATTTGAGAATGAGAAAAATAAAATTGCCATTTAATGTTACTTGATAATCTAGGTGCAGTACTGCTACAGTTTCTCATCATAGAACATACGAAAAAAAAGAACGCCATGCTAACAAAAATACTTAATGACTGCTTAATATTGAATAATCTGGTATTAAATTAAATATACCAGACTTTTTAATCACAGCGTAGTATGCTGTGATTTAAAATGTACCGTGTTGAGATAATTAACTTCCATGAAATAAACTCATTTATATCTCAACGATTATTCAAAACGGTGACACTATTCACGCTATTCGTGAAAGTTTACAATATATTGTGTTTAGTCAATATTAAATTAATACTGCTCTAAAGCTTCAGTCCAGTCACAATTCCTGAAATGGACCCGGGCGGGGGCCGTAGACAGGAAAAGTTGCAAAAATCGTGGGTGGTGGCAGCGGGCGGACATCTTTGCACCGTGAGGCAGCAGCCACGATTATCGGCTGCCGTCAACCCGCCGTGGTGTTATAACTCTCAAGTTATAATTACTTCGTCGTGCCGAGAAATTTTAGGCGATGTTAAAGCCGGACGGGGACCGTGTAAAAAATCTTTACACCGGGTGGCCACAGCACAGTATTTGGGCGGTGTCCGGGATGTGACGGGCTGAAAATCGCTAGGTTGGCCGATTGCGGAGGCGACAAGGGGCACAAACAAAACCGGGCAGGCCCTGTACCATCTAGAGGAAACAGTACTGTCACTAAGCGATGCCTAAACGGAAATCGCCCGGTGCTCTTTGAAATCGGACTGGCACCGCCCAATCACAGTGCGAAAACACGCCGGTGCCCACTGAAGAAGGCAGCGAGAAAAAAAAGCCAAAAGTAGCGAGGGGCCACTGCAAGCTGTGATTGCAGCAGCATAATTCGCAATATCTGCTGTTATAGGGGTGGCATATCAAGGCAGCGGCAGCTGTGATTTCTGGGGAGCATCGATAGGTCGTCTTTCAACAGCAGCCGAAATAAACTCATGTTTACCGCACTTGCACGCACTTACAACGGGCGAGCGAGTAAGAACACCGAACGTGTGCAGCGCATGAAAGGAAATCTCACGTTGTAAGAACGTTGTCAGCACGTACAACTCACCAACTACGCAACGTACGACCACTTACCCCTAGACGTGGCATGCAGGCCATAGTCACACCTTGCGCAAAGTGATTGCGACGTGCTTCCTCTCTGCCGCGAACGTTACCTCCGAAAACACGTACGGACAAAAAAGAAGCACGGCGAGTTGTGACCGGGGCTTTAGTTTAAACTATATTTATTTATCATAGGCACATAAAGATACGACATTATTATTTAACATAAAATGAGTGGATTAGAGAACAAGTGTTAACTACACTTATATTAATGCTTTTCCAGAAGTTTAAAGTAATTTGTTTCAATGTGCATATCGTAATCCGGTAATAAGTTGGTTTACAAATGTTACAGTGGTATATTCAAGTTAAGTACGCCGATATGTTTTGGAGAAGGGGACAAGGTAGTTTTTAAGGTAGTGTTGTCTATGGTTGTCAAAGTAAGGGCATCTTAATAGATAATACCGGGGCTCTATGAAGGCGTCTGGTGGATTCTGCATTCTTATACAATTCACATAATTATATATTTCTCGTTTAGGAAAGCGTCCAGTGGCTTCTGCATATAAGCTTACACAATTCACGTATATATTTCTCGTTTAGGAAAGCGTCCAGTGGATTCTGCATAGAAGCTTACACAATTCACGTATATATTTCTCGTTAAGGAAAGCGTCCAGTGGATTCTGCATAGAAGCTTACACAATTCACGCATATATTTCTCGTTAAGGAAAGCGTCCAGTGGATTCTGCAAAGAAGCTTACACAATTCACGCATATATTTCTCGTTAAGGAAAGCGTCCAGTGGATTCTGCATAGAAGCTTACACAATTCACGTATATATTTCTCGTTAAGGAAAGCGTCCAGTGGATTCTGCATAGAAGCTTACACAATTCACGTATATATTTCTCGTTTAGGAAAGCGTCCAGTGGATTCTGCAGAGAAGCTTACACAATACACGTATATATTTCTCGTTTAGGAAAGCGTCTAGTGGATTTTGCACAGAAGCATTCACACTTTACGTATATATTTCTATTTTGTTATACCGAATCTTCAACAATTCAAGTAAATATTTCTCGTTTAGAAAAGCGTCTGCCGGGTTCTGTACAGAAGCCTACAGCTGTGATAAGACTTGTTACTCGCAGGGTGTGTACTACGAGTCATGTGGTTTGTGGAGCTGGGGAAGGTGTACGAGGTACAGGTCGGTATCAGTCTAACAATTACGTTTTAAATACAGTTAATCAGTAAGACCTTGGTATCAGAGAGTGAATACAACGAATGAATATTTTTTTAATAACCGATAATGTTTGGAAATATAAAATGTTAGTTTAAAAAAGTTCAGAAGTCATAAGGTAATATTAATTCGATAAGAGTACACAGTTGGTTATAATCAACGAACATTTCGGATTTATTGCACGCTCTGTCTGGGTTGAACACACAACAATAATTACTTATAAGATACCCATAACATGTATAATTTTTGCTCCGCCATATGCACACATTCGTTTGGGATGGATCGAAATTGTTCTTGTCAAGTATTAAATTCCACAATAGTATTATTACATAGATATTGTGCAAACTTCAGAGGTTGGTGCCCGCAATGATATTTCATTGCGAATCTATTTTCAACTTGTTTTAAATCAGTTTAATATAAATGTAACAATCGTTTGCAAACTCACTTAAATCGAGTTTGCAATGAATATATTTATAAATTTCCTTTATTCGAAATTTAAGGCAGTTTTCAAAATTTGCGATCATTGTCTCTCCTAAAAGTTATTTTGGATAATGGTTCTTGACAAAATTCAGTAGCTGAGTAAAATATCAGGAAATGTGTTCGTTAAGTTTAAAGAAGTTACGTTTCTTGTTTCTTCACTAACTTAGTATTAAACCACCTTATTGTTTTCAGTTCAATTAGATACGCAAGTACTGCTACGTGCTAATACATGTACATTGTACATGATATAATCGCTTAGTCATTAGCCATCTTAATTGTTTTCAGTACAAATAGCTACACCTGTACTGCCACATGCTACCGCCAAGTGTGCTGTGCTGGTTATACTGGTAGTAGCTGCAATATACGTAAGTCCATGCTTGGCACATGTGTGTTTATTTTGGCATTAAGTCTCAACCAAAAAGATAATTTTTAAAGAGTTTCTGTTTGAGGCGTCTTATATTTATGACTAATGGGTCCAGTACCAGTAGGAAGGTTGGTCAAATTAAAACATCTATTTACAATTATTATAGAAGGGGATTAGTAGGTTTTTTTGGCTGCATTATTATCTATGGTGGCTTCTTGTCGCTGCGCTGACAGTTCACAACACAGATTTGCTTATGATTCGCTTTTCATAATATCCATTAACATTTTACGCAATCTATCTGACACGCAAATTTAAATCGAAATTTTTTCGAGGGTACAATTTAGACATTTTATTTAAACAGCAGGTTACTATGTATTGGTTTTACGCGCTATTATTTCTGCTTGAATTTTAAACACGGATCTTATTTCATCGGCTTATTCAAACCTTTATTTAAAATATTTATTATAAAGTTTAACAAGGTAGTATATTCCTTTATCATAAACATGATTTAATAATAGCATACAAAACCATACAAATGTAATTATAGGTACTCACTCGTTAAACATTTTGTAAAGCAAATAAATTAATCAGCGGTAAATGTTATATGTTATTGCGTCTTATATTAATCGAAATTTATGAAGAGGTTTCTGATAATGACCCATTAACCCAGTATTATTGTAAGATATTCACCTGTCAGATTTCGCTTTTCGGAAAATTCCACTCTTTTATCCATTAAAATTGCTTGAAGATTTTTGTAGATATAATATAAATAGGAAAAACATCCATTTGTTGATAAGTCCTGATATCTGCAGATAATATTAGTATATTTAATATTACTACAAGTTTATATAAGTATTTGTTCATGATTTTATAAAGTCTTTATAAACTCATAAATTTCTGCCATTTAGGTCATCAATTTTTTAGAGCACGGTTTGATATCTTGTTAAACTTTTTGTTGTGAATTAACCGATAGTTCTATGAATAAATTTGAATATCTAATTGTTTTTGCTCATTAAAAGCTTTTTTCAAATTGATTTATTTTTGTTTTTAGCAATATGTTCGCCTCTTTGTCAGAACGGTGGCACTTGCATCTCCCCAAACTATTGCGGTTGTACAACGGGGTTTTCACCTCCGAACTGTATCGGTAGGTATAAGAAAGTTAGGCTCTTTGTTTCAGAAAAATAACTGGTTAAAAAAATAGCTTTGTTAAGATTGTTTGGCGATTGAAAGATAGTTTCAGTGTAGTTATATGTTTCAATTACCTCCATTAAAGAATTATATGCTATTTTCAAACCATGCAGGAGGGTACCATTGTGGGTGGCAGTATAAAAGTATACTCGATGACATGCAGTGATGGTAACGTATATTAGGGCTATCCGATCAACCTATTTTGGGGTTGTCCCGCTTAGATCAGTTGGTTGCGTCGCATGAATTGCAGGTCTAGGCGCTGTCGCCGTGACGGTGCGGGTTCGCTCCCAGCTAGAGACATTATCATTTGAACTATTGTTAGGATATTGATAGCATGTCTCTCGTGTATGGATGACTAGACGCTGCCAACGTATCAGTTTGGCTTTGTGGCTTTTTGTGTATTTTCTACTCAAACAATACTTATTGCACTGCTTTCTAAATGTATTCTTAATATCCAAATTTCACTTTTTTTCCTGTAGATCTAAATGAATGCAGTGGAGCACCTGGATGTGAACATTATTGTGTTAACACACCTGGCTCGTTTTACTGCACATGTAAAACTGGTTATAATCTAATAGGTGACTTCAAGACATGTGTTGGTAAGTATCATATTTTGTTTGAAATGTTTAAAATGTTTTTAAGATAACAGGGAACTTCGAAAACCTCCGAACAAGGTTAATATTTAAATATTGCAGCGTTTGTTTGGTTGGGTCTGTTCAAGGGCATAATGGAAACGCATTTTACGTTTTCATTCGGCTTGAACAGTATTTACTCAGTCAAGTACTCGTAATCAGTTACCATTTTGATACAATGTCATCATAATCGATGGAGTGCTTATGACGATAAACATGGAACTTCAGTGAAGCATTTTCAGATTTCCAGATAAATGAATGGATTTTTCCTTTAACGAAGACAATTACAGTACTGATATTTTTTATGAAAGGGAATCTGAGAAAATATAAATCCTGTATAATTAACAGAACGCCAACGCCAAAAATGAAAAGCAGGTGAAATTTCCTTGTTGGTTGCCAAAATATTGAAACCATCCATATAGAAACGAGTCGAACTTTCGGAACGAAACATTTTTTGAGTACTTATTTACAAACGTAAGTTTCAAAATAGAGCTGAATAAAGCCCAGCATATGTTAAATTGCCAGAAATTGCAATGTTGTGTTTGATAAGAAAAAAATGATGTTGCAAAAGCATTTGGCAACTATTGTAATGATAATTGTTATCTTTATCAAATGAGATAAAATGTTGTATTTTTTTTTCGACTGGTGACTACTGAAAAAAACCCACAACAAACAACAAGTCTTTGATTGTGAAATAATTAGATTATATTTACAATTCTACAATTAAAAAAACAAACAAACAAGTTTTTGATTGTAAAATAATAAGATTATATTTACAATCTACAATCAATTTTATTATAAACTATTTACAATTTGTTAAATTTAAATGCAGATATAAATGAGTGTAGTACAAACAACGATGGATGTCAACACACATGTACGAACACAGATGGGTCGTTCTATTGCCAGTGCAGAAACGGTTACAGGATGAATAGTGATGGCAAAACCTGCTCAGGTTAGTTTTAAAATTTTATATGTTGGAAAAATATGGTTAGAAGGTTTTAAGATAGATGTGATATGGCGTATTGTTTATTCATTTCAAATGTCACGCTTGTTGGAAAAAAGTATAACTTTTGTAGTGTTAAACATCTTGCAGTGTTTTCTGAATGTGGCGATTTCTAATATGCATATTTCACTTTGTTCGAAAATATTTAGACCTCCTACATCAAAAATCAGTATTACATCACTAAAACGTATGAGCATCTGAATACACAATATGTTAAATCAGAATTGTAATCTTGATATTTGTGTAAAAGATTTTAAGAAGATACATGTGTATCAATGCGAAAATATTTATTGTCAAATTGGTCGAATAATGTAGGCAAATACCACTTCCAACAACAATTATCACCAAAACAAATAAAAAAAATTATCAAATAAATAACTCAATATCGAACAGTGTTCAGAAATCAAATTTTTGTCAATGTTTTTTTCTTTCATGAATGCGTAGGTGCATGTGTGTGGTGTAATACCACAGCATTAATTGAAGTTAGATTACCTTACCGTAAAAAACTGACAATATACTTCCCGATGTTAGTACTTAATTACACATCCCCACACTCCCACTGTCCTCCAAAGCTTTCAAGCAAAAAAAAACAACAAAACATCTAGATAAAAACTTTTGAAGCAGTCCTTTGGATACAGTAGCAGTCACCTTGACCAAAATATGCACGTGCATTGTATATTTAGGTTCATTTTATTGAAATATAAGCTAAACAGTAGTTTTTTCATCTTTTTAGATATTGACGAATGCGCTACAGGGACATCTGGCTGTGAACAAATATGCTCAAATACAGCCGGTTCCTTCACGTGTTCCTGTAGAGCAGGATATACATTGGCAGTAAATGGCAAATCTTGCGAAGGTAAACTGTTATGAACATGTAAAAAGGTAAAGGTTACGGGTTTATAGTCTAGTTCTTACGAAACATATTCATGCGACCGGCGTCGAATGCAGTCACGGAACATTGGCTTATATTCCTCACAGGTACCCATTTATACACCTGGGTGGAGAGAAGCAATGAAGGCTTAATTTCTTGCTCAAGGAAATTAGCGGCCGGACTGAGGCTCGAACCCTGGACCATGTAGTTATCAGTTCCAATTAACTTACTCAATGGTAATTTCGAACCATGCAAAATTTCCATTAATTGTGGATGGCAGTATATTGGCATACTGGAATTATCCCTTTTCATTGGAGATACGGATGATAGGTACTGTGTCTGTCTCTCCTATGGTTGGCTAGGCGCTGCTGCCGTATCTGTATGGATTTCGGGTTCACTATAAATATCTTGAAATAGTAGATACGTTTTGGTCTATTTGCATTGGAAAGTTAAAGTTTGAAAACGATCACTTTAAATCTTGGTTGGAAGAACAACAATTCTTAAAATCCGATATTATATTTACATGGTGTGATGTTTTCATAAGTAAGGATATTTAATTTTGTCAACATGAAAAAGACCCAGTATATCTACTGTCACTAAAAAGAGCACTAGTTTGAATCATTTAGTTTAAAGTTCAGCTCTGTGATTTCGCACTAAACCAGATAAACTAAATGTTGGTGGAGATTTGAATCGCTATATATTGTTTCGGTATTTCAAGTAAAAAAATGATGACATATTTTAACTTGGTATGTGCTCTTGCATGGTTGGCTATGCGCTGCCGTCGTATTTGGGTTAGGAGTTAATTATACATGTTTAATACCGTAATAAAAATGCCTTTACAATAAATATAACAACTCATTTAAATTATCAGCGTTGATTCTTATAGAGATATATTTTACATGCAATACCATTCGAAAAGATATTCCTGCGTTTTAAAGGTGCCTGATTCAAGACGAAAATACCAAAAAAAACCAACAAAATGTATAATTGACTGTAGAACACCTGTAGACAAAGAAACTGTGATGTAATATTCTTACACAGTCAACTTACGATTGAATGTTTTATAGCAGAATGTCAACTTACGATTAAATGTTTTATAGCAGAATGTCAACTTACGATTGAATGTTTTATAGCAGAATGTCAACTTACGATTGAATGTTTTATAGCAGAATGTCAACTTACGATTGAATGTTTTATAGCAGAATGTCAACTTACGATTGAATGTTTTATAGCAGAATGTCAACTTACGATTGAATGTTTTATAGCAGAATGTCAACTTACGATTGAATGTTTTATAGCAGAATGTCAACTTACGATTGAATGTTTTATAGCAGAATGTCAACTTACGATTGAATGTTTTATAGCAGAATGTCAACTTACGATTGAATGTTTTTATAGCAGAATTTGTTATTATAGCGTTACATTGTTATAGCAGTTATATTCGCGAATAAAAAGTCCAAAATATTCTATTTGTTTTAAATGTTTGGCAAATTTCACTCATGTTTAGTTATTTATATGCATCACAATCAATTAATATTGACCACATCTGAGACAATGATTAATTCCACCCTTAACTGTGAAATGGCAACTTAAAATTATTTCTGTGAGAAGAACAGATATCATTTAGCTTCTACTTTATGATAATCTTAAGCTGGCCAAGTACGTACAAGATTCCTACAAGCCCAAATTTCAGGCGTGGGCAGTAATATGCATTTCCATTACTGTCCATGAACAGGCTCAATCAAACCGAGCCTGCAATAATTCCTTATTTGTCGTGTTCGATGGTTTTAAAAATTCCCTTTTCATCTATTTCTGTCATTTGAATTATATTTCTAACAGACATCGATGAATGCTCAAGCGGAACATCTGGTTGTGTAGACTATTGTAGCAACACACTTGGATCCTTTAACTGTTTTTGTGGATCTGGATATATCATCGATCAAGATGGAAAGACGTGCCGAGGTAAAGTTTCTTCGTCTGGTGGTTTGGAGTTAATTCACCAAGAAAAATTTTAGTTGTGTGTTAATAAAAGAACCAGATTTAACTTCCAAGCGGCATTGTTTTGCCACTGTTGCCACAGTTGGTAACCCCCCCCCCCCCACTGGGTACCCTTTTTTCGTTACTTGTTTGTGGAGACTATTTTGAAAGTTATTATTTTATATACCATGCCCTCTTTTCTGTTATTCTTTTTGGTTGTGTGGGGAGGCTGTGCCTTCTGGATGTTGCCTTCCTATTATGCATATCTGACTCTTTTTTACAACTACAGTAAAACCCCTCATTAAGATCTTCACCAAATAAAGGCTACCTCGATAATATGACCAATATTTCAATGTCCCATTTACAGTTTTACACTTAAATAAAGACCACCCATGCATGTATATAAATTCCATGTTTTTTCAGACCCAAAGAATTTCTTAATAGCCGATTTTTGTAAATACTTGACTTCACATTTCAAATGCAGAATTTATTATATGCCATTTTTTTCATCAGAGTTTATAATCCACTAAATAATATTATATATAATCGTATATCTAACTTTATAATCAAACGACTTGGCATTGAATAAATCATAATTTGCTGTAAAACGACGAATAATTGCACAGATAATTGCATATTTTAAATTTCTTCTTCCTTTAGGTGAAAAAATCTTAAACGCACAGGTTAAGTGTATTACATGTTCGATCGAAAAGCTGTTTTTTCAAATAGATCTAGGTACATGTAATAGACCAGCCTTGAAACAATTTCAGCTTGAAACACTTTTAATAATAAGCTCGCGTTCCGTAATATTCCTTTTTAGCAAAGTAGCACAGATAATAGCTGCGTGATTTGTTTTTTTATACAAAAATTTGAAATGTCAAATGTGTTTATTGTTGTAAGGTAATTGTTTAACTTGTTCAATAATTGTAAAGAAACCAGAGGTTACAAACTCGGTTACTTGACGCAGTATATGGCAAGCAGTCTGCACAATTAGTCCGATATCGGCACAAAAACATTACTTAATGACAATGACCAGAGTTACCGACCAATAACCATAAATATCGATGACTGGTCACCATTTCAGCCAATCAGATACTTGAGATATGAGACCTTGGGCCCTGATATACCTATTTCACGCTTTAGATGTCTTTTTAAATTTAATATTGATGCCTTTTTATCTTGACATATACATGTACACGTGATATATGGGTAAAGAAAAGTATAATGTATAACAAATGTCTTTTAAAGATATCGACGAGTGTTCAATCCGCAATGGTGATTGCAACCAGAAATGTGTCAACCTGCCTGGAACCTACAGCTGCGAATGTTTGCCTGGCTACCAACTAGACGGTAATATCTGTCGAGGTATGCTTCACATACGTTTTTCAAAATACTGGAAAAGCGATGCTGCTTTATCTTATTATAAATAAACCATAATGTGATCAGACAGAGCTAAGTAAAACAAGAATTAGTATCATATTTAAGAGACCGGACCTAAAGTGCTACATTGTACTACACTAAATCAATGTTCTAACTACACCGATAATTTTGTATTTAATTTCCCACTGTGGGATCGGATTTTACTTTTCAAATTTGAAAGTATTAAGATACACCATTTTCACTTCCTTTTATGTAAAAATAATTTAAATTCCTACAAGATTTTGGAATTTACTGATATTTTATCAAGAGAGGGGTAAAAGCAAATGTCACAAACTCGTCAATGACGGGTATGTTATCCGTTAATTTGTGTCTCTTCATATAAATATGGATTCTCAAGTTATTTTGAATAATTCAATTATGCACTTCTTCCGTAATTTGATTGCTTTGCTGTAACAAAATCAACTGTCAATTTTGTGACTTTTTTGTTTAAACCTCACATCTTTAGAAATTCTCCGGTTAACTAAGTGGCGAATTATATTTTAAAATGGCAATTTATTCAAAACAAATAAAAATAATGTATCTTATCATGTTTCATTTGAAGAGTGTAATATAATTCAAAGTGGAGAAATCAAAATTTTAAATCAGTGTAGTTTAAACATTGATTTAACTATTGTAGGATTCAGATATATTAAGGTAGCCATGCTTAAGTGCTAATGGGAGAAGGGGAGGTGAATTTAATTCTGCTGTTATGGTTGTATTACTCGCCTCAACAAATAAGTTTACTATAATACTATTATTATACGTGATAACCTGCTTATAGTAGAAGGGGAAGTAAATCTTTTTCTGCTATTTTCAGTACATGGTTGAATTAGGCGCCTCAAAAAAGTTTACTATACGTTTTTGAAGAGTATAGTATTGATTAACCGATGCATTATTGATGGTGTCCAGTATGAAAATAAGCATATATGTCAACATGCAATTTCTTGCCATTCATTATAAGACTGTTATTGTATATACAGTATTTTTTACAATTTATTCGCAAGATGACAAGAAGTGAAAATAGTATTTTTTTAAATATTATTTGATTGAACAGATATAAATGAGTGCGGAGATTTGACTTTCGATTGCTCTCAGATATGCGTTAATGCCGACGGGTCATTTACCTGTGATTGCTCTCAAGGATACTTCCTGGGTGCTGACAAGAAAACATGCTTCGGTAACTATTAATACCATATTTTAAATGTGTTTTAAATTTCTATTTTCATCTAAAGTATTTTAAAATAGTATTATAGTTTTCAGCTTGTTTTTATTATTAAATTTGTGTTGCCACTGACCGTTCCTAGGCAATAATTTTCGATGTTTGTAGCGTCAATTTTTTAAATTGATTATTGTACAAACCATGCTCTTTTTACAAATCTACGATTTTGCTGTATGTAAAGGTTGTGTTTTCCGAATGTCGGCATTCCTAATATGCGTATTTTACTTTTTTGAAATCACTTTCAACAACGTGCAGAAAAATTGAATTGATAAACGTATTTTTCTTTGTTTCTCCTAGAAGAGGATATCCGATATTCTAAACAAAATCCGATTGACTTGACAAATGAAAATGCAATTAAGAAGTTTAAATTACAATAACTTCATTTTGACCTATCTTCCATACAATCAGTTTTGTAATGCACCATTATTGCATTATTTTCAGATGTTGACGATTGCAAAAATGTCACATGTCTGAATGGCGGGAATTGTGTAGATGGTTTGAACAAATACACGTGTTCCTGTTTAGCTGGTTATACAGATAAACACTGCGAAACAGGTTTTTATACTTTGATTTAGTAATGTTTTAAGTAGATCGTTTTTTTGAACTAAGCTTACAATCAAATTACTCGTTTGTCTTTGAAAATGTAAAATCCGTTGTTGGCCTAATAAATTATGATACTTATAAGAAAATAGTAACAGAGTTGTAAGTTAAACGCCGTAGGACTGTAGTAAAGTTTTAAGACACTGAAGGTTATCAATTCACACCAAATTTTATACTTGTCGTGGTGTTGCTTTAAGAACAAACTTTGAATAAAATGTCACATTATTGTATGTATACATCCGGCCAAACCTGACAGTCAACTTTTAACGTGCAACGTGTAACATAAAACAAAAGCATCAACGTTTAATGTTAAGCAACGTAAAGTTACATGATCAATACATGTGTGGTTTGTATTTGTCGTAAATAAACAAGAAATTTTCGATCTTTTCAGACATCGATGAATGTACCATTGCAAACGGAGGCTGCCAAGATATCTGCACTAACACGGTTGGATCATTTTATTGTAACTGTTCAGACGGTGAAGAACTCCAACCAGACGGATTCTCTTGTACAAGCGGTAATCGTATCTTTAACTTTCTAAAAAATAATTTCGTTCTATGCGTAAGAAAAAACAAAAATTTGGTTTGTAAACAAACGATTTCGTGTGTTACATTGTCGGTATGTGTAAAATATAATAGAATCTCATTTTTCTGAACGGAAAGTACATGTATTTAATAACAATATTGTTGGAACCGAATTTAGACAGAAGTTTACACATGATCATAAAGCTTTGGAAACCATTTAAACGGATAAAAAAGAAACTTTGAAAGCCACCTTATTTGACAAATAAGAAACTATTAAACTATTAAAGGTTCGGAGTAATTCAGCCTGTTAATGGACAGAAATAAAAATTGCACATTACTTCTCACGACTCCTAGCTCTGGTTTTAGAAAAAGCTCAATATTGATACAAATCAACATTAACATTTCTGATCCATTAAAAACTAAGATGTGCACAATTTATGACAGTAAAAATGGAACATTCAATGCGGTATTCAAACCACATTTTGATATCAGATATTTCTGTATATGGACAGTGTCAACAATAATATTATGATTTACACTGCAATAAGTGGAATCAGCTTTTTGGCCGTATTACTTTCATAGGTAAGAACGATGGCGTGACAGTATTTGAACGGAACAATCTTCCTCGACAGCTGTTACCGAAAGCCTGCTTCACCGTCTTGCTTGCGAAGTGTAAAGACGGCAATACCATAGACGTTTACCTGTCTTCGACATCCGAGTGGTATACCCTTAAGTCTAATACGGACATTATTTACACACTTGGCATCGTTTTCGTCAAGGTGAACAATCTTTCAATTCCAGTTTCTATTAGAGGGTTGGAGGTCACTTTAGGCATAGGAAACTTCGAAATAGGCTACGGCGTTCAGTATGGCTCAGCCGAAGGTACAACAATTGTCAATGATCTGACTCCCCAAAGTTGTCAACCGTTTGAACTTGTTGAAGGAGATATATTTGAGTTTATAGGCGCGGACTCTTTCATGAAGACGGTTCTATTGTCTTTATTTCCATCGCTTCCCAACTGGCTGCGTTTCGAGAAAACCAGCGATGAAATACTTGCCGTGCAAGACGTAAGAAGTGATCTTGTGTACGGTGAAGACATGGATGACGTCACTTGGTGCTCTGGAGCCCCAGTTATATCCGACCATCTTTATACGGTTTTTAGATTTGGGTCTGGCTTTACCTTGCGTGTAATGGAAAAAGAAGTCGCACTACCAAAACCTCTAAGCGGCAACAAATTTTGCTTGATCGTGGACCTCTGTCATAGCTACGGAGGTACTGTCTTTCTGACGATACCGGAGGAATCTCGTGCGCTTTTACTAGAATTGGAGGTATTTCAGAACCTTAAAGAAGACCAAAACCTTCATATTCACCCGAGAGGGATTGGAATTTCAATGACAAATGGAATAAACACCAATTACCAGTCTTCATCGTTATTACTCTGGAACGGAGATAGGATGTTTAAACCGTAAGGTCTTTAATATGTCTTTACATTTACACTTTGCAAAGGTCTTTTACTAATCTTAAATTAAACTCTTTGCAATATGAAGGAACATAAAAAATCAGGAGAATTGTCTGAAGAACTTGAACTAGTTAAGTTTGCTCTTTTTTATTACTGAACTAATTAAAAACGAACAAAGCATTAAAATATTAATATTTTATCAATTTTTCAAAATGTAAAATACATGAAATATTATTTTTTGAACGCAATATCTGGTGTTTCCCTGATACAATAATATAATAGTATGTAAGCACAGTACAACAATATAAAAGTATGTAAACCCAGTGCAGTAATATAATTGTAGAAAAAAACATACATTACAATAATACAATTGTGGAGAAAAACAAACATTACAATTATTATATTTGTAGAGAAAAACATACATTACAATTACTTAATTTAAGGGTAAAACAAGCAGTCATAAAAACTGTATTTGTTATTTGTAGGTTGTTGCCGAACGTGGACTTATGGATTGGCGGTGATGTTATCAAATATGACAAATACTTCACAATTGCGGGAAAAGCTGATATTTATCTCGGTGTACCGAGTGTCCAAACGGTAATCTCTATTACTATATGTATACTTCAGATCTCATAATTGATAAATTGATATCAAATACATGTAGTTGATTTTATAATAAAGCACGGACAAATCATTGTAGGATAGCATCTTTTTGTTTTATACTTTTGCTCTTTTCTATCCAATAATTTTATTGTTTAAAGTTAACCTTTATTTTAAAATCTTACAAAATGATATTAATGACATATTTTATTAACCATTTGAAATAATTTCCTTTATTCCCTTTCCTTCGTTGACAGATTTTTACGTCAATGTTTCGAGAAGAATGGACAGGTTTTGTTGATATAGCGGTTTCGGCATCCCCTGTGCTACGTTTTAGACTGTTCGGAAAGGAATATTCTATTACCTTCAAGTTGGCGACTGGAGCCTTAAACGCCTTCCTGTCCATGGGAGGTATGTTATACATAGTTACTCGTTAATTTCATAATAGATGAAAGCTGCCGAATATTACAAAAAATCAAAATATTTCAGGCTCGGTTTGATAGAGACTGTTCATAGTTAACGCAAATGACTGTCCTTAAAAGCCCCGATTAGAAGAAACTCAATACTAACACAGATATATATAGGTGTATCATGCTATAAGAGCGCAAGTTTTATCGCACCGAATGAATAGACAGAGATAACTTTTACAGACGTTGCATGACACAAACAACGCTACCGTGATATTTCAATCGAAGAAAACTGATAATTCACTTGTTAATTACTTACACATCCTTAAAAATAAATTAACGGCATTTTAGGCTTAAAATCGCAAAGTACACGGTGTAGAAAACTACTTGTGATATCATATTACTACACACCCATTAAATCTGTTTACGTAATATAGTGAGTCTTAAGTACGATAATATATTTTTATCTCTAAGGTTAAATATAAATATGTTGTTTAGGACGTCGAGTTATATTTTTTTGTGAAAGGTGGCGATCGTTTATGGTGTGGTGACGTCTCGAATCCTGCCGGTGTGTTTGCCTCAGCACTAATAGAAATAGATTTCAGTCCATTTAAAGGAGTGCCAATTCTAGAAGACTGGGCGATTTACAATGCACATCGCTTATATGCGTTTATCAACAGTGAGCCAGTTGAAAATCCATTTGACGATTTGGACCTTTCCGTTGAAGACGACATACTTGAAGTTGACAAGTTGCTAGAGAAAATTATCAGTATTTTGGATGATGCTACCGAGGAAATAAAAATGGAATTGGTTAATTCCTCACACACGCTTTTTCTGACAGTACGAGATACCGCGGTTATTTTTAAGGACCTTTTAAATGTAGATTTTAATAATTCGTTATCAAAAAATCTTAACAAAACAATTAATGCTTTGAACAGAATCAGGGAAAAATTCATCGAAATGGAACACGTCATATCTGATTTTACCGACACCGTTGAGTTTATTGGAAATCAAGCAGGACAAAATCTTACGAATTCGCTACAACTTCAAGTAAACTTGATTAGAAGAAATATCCATCGTGCCTTAAATACAGTTACAACATCGATCTCAAAGTCAGTTGGAAACTACACAGGTTTTGGACTAAAATATTCTACAGATATAAAATTATTCCAACTTGCATTGGTAGGAATAGATATAGAGTTAGTCTACTCCGAAGGAAATCTATTCCGATGCAGCCGTTTTGATAAAATTCGAAACCTGTTAGAAGGTGAAAGTGCTATAAGATTCATTGGTCGCGGATACAAAGAATACAGCCTTGGCCGTTTTCTGAGCTATGAGAAAGGCTTTGGAGTTGGAGGTGCTTTTTCCCCTGATTCGCATAAAGTTATTATTCAGCTTCAAGCTTTCATTCGTATGATAGGCATAGTAGTTACTGGAGATGTCTTCATCACTACAAATGGGTTGTATTTCTATCTAGAAGGAAATGTGTGGGATATTTTCTTAGCTCAAATCGACGTTTCAGCCGAGGTTGGCAATGAATGGTATGCCTTGATTTTTCGTTTACGTGGTCGACTAGTAGCAAATGCTAGGAAAAAGCGCGAATTCGATACAAATTTGTTAGCGAGTAACAATTATTTGAAAGCATTCAAACAAGCAAAAAGGCTTCGTTTAAGGTCTCCGTTTGAGAGACACAAAAGGCAAGTACAAACAGTCAGCACTTCATTCCAGTCTAGTTATTTAGATGCTCTGAAGAAAGTTATAAGCCTTATAGGAGAAGAAGCTAATAAACGCTTAACGCAAGTACAAAATGGAGTTACACAAGCACAGAACGGCTTGACAAAAGCACAGAATTGGTTAGATGAAAAGCAAGAAGATGTAAGAAAGGCAAACGTGCATTTTGACAATGCTATCGCTGCGCTAGAAAGAGCAAAGCAAAAAGTAGAGGAAGCGAAAGGTCCTTTCAATGAAGCAATTCGTAAATTGGAAGAAGCTCAGATAAAAATTGACAATTTGTGTAAAATTCGAACTTGCTCACAAGTATGTATACCAGGTATTAAATGCAATATATGCCATAAACGTTTCTGGGGCATAAGGATACCATACCCGTGCTGTCAATTTACGAGATGTATGATTAGTTTCCCTGACCCCATATGTGTACTAGCAAATTTAGCATGCAGAATTATACGAGGCATTGCATACGCAATTTTAGAGGCAGCTAAATTTGTTGTCAGAGTTGTTTTGGTCGCTTTTGACATAGCCAAAGCAGCTTTAACTGTAGCTCAGTTTGTAGTTGACAAATCACGAGTCGTTCTTACAATCGCTGAAGGTATATTGGAATTAGCGAAAACCGGACTTGAAGTCGCTAAAGGGGTCTTGGAAGCTGCAAAAGTTGCCCTAGAGGCTGTAAAATTCGTAATTGGTGTTGCTGTGAAAGTTCTTGAGTTTATCATTGAGTATGGATTAAAAAATATAATTGATGTAAGAAACTGTGGTTTTGAAATAGAACTATCTACTAAAGATCTTCCAGTGTTTGATGTATTTTGTGAAGTGAACGTTTTCCGTCTTGGATGGACGAAAATTAACTTAAGTATTAACTTCAAGAACATCTTGCAGAGCATCTGGCAGGCAGCTCGTGCCACGATCAACGCTTTTATGGAACTCCTTGGGGGAATATTTGGTGGGAGGAAAAAGAGAGATATCACGTTTGAGGCATCATCTAAAATGCACGTATTGCTACGAAAAATAAGGGAATCTGGATTTTCGAATGAAACAGAGGCTAATTGGAATGAAACTATTAACATTGCAGAGGATATTATAGGGTTTTCTGGTAAAAACGTATCTGAATCCGATAACAAAATTCAAATTTTCAAGAAAAAATGCGAAACTATTTTAAATGTTCAAAAATTTATGCTTGATGCATTCTCTTCAATGGAAACTGTTGTAAACGAATCAAAAGCTTATGTTAATACAATTGACTCTGTGAAGGGAGAACTTAAGAAATTAAATGACACCGAAAGTATGACTAACAATATTACGGTGGAAAGTACTGGAATCAGTAGAGACTATGCTTCTTCAGACTACAATATGACAGGAGATGACCTTGATCAAGTTATGGTAGACGCTAAAACTGCAGCTGTTAATGATCCATTGATGGCAGAAATTCAGAATGCTGCGAATGTTTCACTTGAAAGCGTAGATGCAGAAACAAAGTCGGTGGAATCAATCGACTACTTGAGTATTTGGTTTACATCTATGAAAAACATCACTAGAGAATATTTCAATGAAAGTGAATGTGAAGACTTTAAGGACTGTATATTTTATTCCATTTCGACTTTGTACGGGCTGTATGAGTATGAAACTGTTGAAAATGTTTCACAGATTAGAGATTCAATCATCGCTCTCGAGGATATTTTGATAAACACTTTTCAAAACAAGTCTACGTCAATATTAGGCGCGGCAGACGTCATGAAATTTGTACTCGACCGGGTAAATCGTCTTGCAGACATGAATATCTTCTGTTCAAAACCCCCACGATTGCAGTCACAGCCTAAAAACATAACATCTCTACTAGGAGGCAATGTAACATTTTACTGCGATGCCGAAGGGGATCCTAAACCAACTTACAAATGGTTTCGAAATGGAACACTAATCGCAGACAACAACGTAAGTCATTTGTTTTTGACAAACGTCTCAGAGTCGGACAACAATACTGCATTTCACTGCATTGCAGAGAACGTTGTGGCAACTGTCATCTCAGAAGTCGCATATCTCATTGTTGCTAATGCAGGTAATCCTACTTACTTTTGTTATTAAAATAGATAAAAAAGGAACCTTGAAAGCCAACTAACACGACAAAAATGAAAATATTGCAGGCTTGGTTTGTTTGAGATTATTCATGGGAAGTAATGGAAATGCAAATTACTCCCCTCGCCGTCTAGTCCCAGATTGAGCACAATTTAATATTTACACGAATCAACAGTACAATTTTTATCCATCCCAAATGATAGTATGCATATAACGGTGAACATAGAACCTAGAAGTAATGAGATACAAAATCATCATTTAATATTTCTAAAACTCAAAGTAGTACATGTACACTCGCCCAAAGTTCTGATTGGTCATTAACTGCGTTTGTTTACAATGTATGCTAGTTTCGTTTCTTCCCTATGTCAAGAGAGGTTGTGAAATATTCTGTTTTGTCTTAAATACAATTTTAAGTGTCTCTTAAACTTTATTGATTGTTTTCGTAAATGAATCCAATACCATTTACTTACACCGCAGGGTCAAAATTAGAATAGCCTTTATTGAAAGGGAGGTACTAATTATAAGATTAGGTACTTTGAAGGGGAATTATTTAAAAAGACTGCTGCTTATTAATAAGGTTTAATGTTTTTCCTACTAACAAAGGGTTCTACGAGTATTAAACACAACAAGCGATTAAGAGCAATTTTCTGGATGCTTGATCTTTAATTGCATAAAATGCATTTTATCAAATTTTAGGATAACTCTCGCTAAACTGTTTCAAAGTCAATTATTACAAGATTCAAGTCTAAATTAAAGACTAATGTTGGCAACTGATTACAAATTAAGAGTTATCTCAATGCTTTTCTTATGATAAATTACGGATAAAAAGTGACCAATTAGAAATTTGGGTGAGTGTATATTAAAAAGTTAGCTTCCCGTTTCTTAGTGATATAATACTTATTATTCTAATGATATAAAAATCTAAACGATATATTGCATTTTGAAATTAAATTTTAAGGTTTTACAGACACTGACGAATGTGCCACGGACAATGGTAATTGTAGCAATCTTTGTATCAACACAGTTGGATCTTTTGAATGTTCTTGTTTGTCTGGCTACACGCTGATGGCTGACGGGCTTGCCTGCACAGGTAACTGTCACATTATTTTATTATTAATTTTGTTACAGTGGCTAAACTTTTAAAAGACAATCGTTTTAGTTTTTATAATGTATAATCTTCAAAGTCAGTTTCCAAACGGTGTTTTGGTGACAAAATCTGTAGCTTATGAAATACACAGTGTTGCATCCTGAAAAAATTGTTTGCTTGAAAAATAACTTTAAACGTAGGATCAAGTTGAGTTTGGTGGAGTATAATTAAACCTGGATGAAATCTGTTAAAATTTAATGGAATGTCAAACATTATAATAACTTGATAACAATATTTATCAAACTATTGTGTACAATTTTAGCAAAGCGATAATCCAGAGAAGTTTTCACTTAAAATACAGAACGATGTTAAAGTGCTGCTGATAACATTTCATGTTGATTTTTACTTTGACGTTTATAATTATAATCAGGTCGATAAGTTTTTGTTAATGTTTTTGAAATTAATTTATGCTATACAAGTTTTAAACATAATTTTATATTGTTGTTGTTGTTGTGAAACTGTCGTTAACGAAACACGATTATATTGTACATGTATAGTTTTTGTGCCCAATGATTTACTAAAACGGAAAAAGAATTGACATATTTATAAAATCAAATTTGAGTCTCTCAATGAAAATTAAAGAAAGACACTTTTAAAACATTGGATACTTATACATTCATTACGTTTGGCTTAGTCATTGTTGACAACATAGATCATATTCTTTTGTTATAGATACAAATGAGTGTCTAGAAAATAATGGAGGATGCGAACACATGTGCGAAAACGAAGAAGGAACCTATACATGCAGTTGTAATGCAGGATTTATACTTGATGGTGACGGCATTTTCTGTACAGATATAAACGAATGTGATGCAAACAACGGAGGTTGCTTGTATAAATGTGTAAACGAAGATGGGACATATAACTGTCTATGTCATGATGGATTCAGTTTTCAAGGTAATGGCACATCGTGTGAAGATATTAATGAATGCGCATCAGATAATGGTGGCTGTGCAGATGTTTGTGTAAATGAAATGGGAAGCTTCAAATGTGAATGTGAGGACGGCTACAAACTTGCAGAAGACGGCATTTCCTGTCAGGATATCAATGAATGTTCTGCGAACAATGGAGGTTGTGCTCATAAGTGCGTGAATGAAGAAGGATCATACAACTGCAGCTGTATTCCTGGTTTTACACTGCAAGATGACGGTCTAGCCTGTAATGATACCAATGAATGTTATAGCAATAACAGTGGATGTGAACAGACTTGTATAAATGAAGCAGGATCGTTTAGGTGTAACTGTAGAGAGGGATTTACACTGCAAGTGGACGGTCTATCCTGCACTGAAATCAATGAATGCGACAGTAACAATGGCGGTTGCGAACAGGTATGTTTTAATGTAGCGGGCTCATTTGTATGTAACTGTACAGAAGGGTTTTCACTACAAGAGGACGGTGTATCCTGCACTGACATCAATGAATGCGACATAAACAATGGCGGTTGTGAACAGACATGTATAAACGAGGCAGGCACGTTTAGATGCAACTGTACAGAAGGGTTCATACTACAAGAGGACGGAGTTTCTTGTAATGACATCAATGAATGCAACATCAACAATGGCGGTTGCGAACAGACATGTGTAAATGTAGCAGGCTCGTTTAGATGCAACTGTACAGAAGGGTTTTCTCTTCAAGAGGACGGTGTATCTTGCACTGACATCAATGAATGCAACATAAACAATGGCGGTTGTGAACAGACATGTATAAACGAGGCAGGCTCGTTTAGATGCAACTGTACAGAAGGGTTTTCTCTTCAAGAGGACGGTGTATCCTGCACTGACATCAATGAATGCAACATAAACAATGGCGGTTGTGAACAGACGTGTATAAATGAAGCAGGCTCGTTTAGATGCAACTGTACAGAAGGGTTTACACTACAAGAGGACGGAGTTTCCTGTTATGACATCAATGAATGCAACATCAACAATGGCGGTTGCGAACAGACTTGTATAAATGTAGCAGGCTCGTTCGAATGCAACTGTACAGAAGGATTTTCACTGCAAGTGGACGGTGTTTCCTGCAATGACATCAACGAATGTGATAGTTATAACGGCGGTTGTGAGCAGACTTGTATTAATGTAGCAGGCACATTCGTATGCAACTGTACAGAAGGGTTCTCACTGGAAGAGGACGGTTTATCCTGTAATGACATCAATGAATGTACCTTCAGTAATGGCGGTTGCGTACAGACATGTATAAATGAGGCCGGCTCATTCAGATGTAACTGTACAGAAGGGTTTACACTCAAAGAGGATGGTATTTTATGTAATGACATTAACGAATGTCACATCAATAATGGCGGTTGCGAACAGACATGTGTAAATGAGGCAGGCTCGTTTAGATGTAACTGTACAGAAGGATTTTCTCTTCAAGAGGACGGTGTATCCTGCACTGACATCAATGAATGCAACATAAACAATGGCGGTTGTGAACAGACATGTATAAACGAGGCAGGCTCGTTTAGATGCAACTGTACAGAAGGGTTTACACTACAAGAGGACGGAGTTTCCTGTAATGACATCAATGAATGCAACATCAACAATGGCGGTTGCGAACAGACGTGTGTAAATGTAGCAGGCTCGTTTAGATGCAACTGTACAGAAGGGTTTACAATACAAGAGGACGGAGTTTCCTGTACTGACATCAATGAATGCAACATCAACAATGGCGGTTGCGAACAGACGTGTGTAAATGTAGCAGGCTCGTTTAGATGCAACTGTACAGAAGGGTTTACACTACAAGAGGACGGTGTATCTTGTACTGACATCAATGAATGCAACATAAACAATGGCGGTTGTGAACAGACATGTATAAACGAGGCAGGCTCGTTTAGATGCAACTGTACAGAAGGGTTTTCTCTTCAAGAGGACGGTGTATCCTGCACTGACATCAATGAATGCAACATAAACAATGGCGGTTGTGAACAGACATGTATAAACGAGGCAGGCTCGTTTAGATGCAACTGTACAGAAGGGTTTTCACTACAAGAGGACGGTGTATCCTGTTTTGACATCAATGAATGTGACATGAATAATCGTAGATGTGAACAGACGTGTATAAATGAAGCAGGCTCGTTTAGATGCAACTGTACAGAAGGGTTTACACTACAAGAGGACGGAGTTTCCTGTTATGACATCAATGAATGCAACATCAACAATGGCGGTTGCGAACAGACGTGTGTAAATGTAGCAGGCTCGTTTAGATGCAACTGTACAGAAGGGTTTTCTCTTCAAGAGGACGGTGTATCTTGCACTGACATCAATGAATGCAACATAAACAATGGCGGTTGTGAACAGACATGTATAAACGAGGCAGGCTCGTTTAGATGCCACTGTACAGAAGGGTTTACACTCCAAGAGGATGGTATTTTATGTAATGACATTAACGAATGTAACATCAGTAATGGCGGTTGCGAACAGACATGTGTAAATGAGGCAGGCTCGTTTAGATGTAACTGTACAGAAGGGTTTACACTCCAAGAGGATGGTATTTTATGTAATGACATCAATGAATGTAACATCAATAATGGCGGTTGCGAACAGACATGTGTAAATGAGGCAGGCTCATTCAGATGTAACTGTACAGAAGGGTTTACACTCCAAGAGGACGGTATTTTATGTAATGACATTAACGAATGTAACATCAATAATGGCGGTTGCGAACAGACATGTGTTAATGAGGCAGGCTCGTATAGATGTAACTGTACAGAAGGGTTTACACTCCAAGAGGATGGTATTTTATGTAATGACATTAACGAATGTAACATCAATAATGGCGGTTGTGAACAGACATGTATAAACGAGGCAGGCTCATTCAGATGTAACTGTACAGAAGGGTTTTCTCTGCAAGATGACGGTCTAATCTGTAATGACATCAACGAATGCAACATGAATAATGGCGGTTGTGAACATACGTGTATAAATGAGGCAGGCTCGTTTAGATGCAACTGTTCTGAGGGATTTTCGCTGAATGATGATGGTGTTTCATGCAACAACACCAATCAATGTTCCAATAATAATGGCGGATGTGCACACACTTGTGTTCATAAATTTGACTCTGTTTCATGTAAATGTTTTGATGGATTCCAAGTGGAAGAAGACGGGTTTTCATGTGCAGATATAAACGAATGTCAGCGTAATAACGGTGGTTGTGCACAGCAGTGTGTAAATGAATTTGGTTCTTTCAAATGTGAATGTAACATCGGATTCTCACTCAAAAGTGACAATGTTTCCTGCGACGATATCAATGAATGTGACAGAAATATTAGCGGATGTGCACACCTATGTTTTAATGAAGCTGGGACTTTCAAATGTCAGTGCAATGAGGGATACACTCTTCAAGCAGACGGTGTGTCCTGTAACGACAGCAACGAATGTGACAGGAATAAGGGAGGTTGTGAGCATTTATGTATAAACAACGAAGGCTCCTTTAGATGTGAATGTCTCCGTGGATTCATTCTTCAAGATGACAATGTATCCTGTAACGATATCAATGAATGTGACAGCAATAACGGCGGATGTAAACAGAGATGTATGAATGAAGAAGGCTCTTATAAATGCAAGTGCAATGATGGATTTATACTGGGGGAAGACGGCGTTTCCTGCACCGACGTCAATGAATGTGACAGCAATAATGGCGGTTGCAAGCAGAGATGCATAAATGAAGAAGGCTCTTACAAATGTGAATGCAACGACGGCTTTGTTCTTCAAAACAGTAGTTTGTTGTGTGAAGACATTAACGAATGTAACAACAATAATGGTGGATGCGCACACAAATGTATAAATATGGAAGGTTCATTTAGATGTGAATGCACAGATGGATTTGATCTCCAACTTGACGGGTTCAAATGCTTTGATATAAACGAATGTGATAACAAAAATGGTGGATGTGACCACAAATGTATAAATGAAGAAGGCTCGTATAGATGCCAGTGTAACGATGGATACTCAATCCAGACAGACGGTATGTCATGCATTGATGTGAATGAATGCGATGTCGATAACGGTGGATGTGAACAAAAATGTATAAACGAAGTAGGTTCATTTAAATGCCAGTGCAACGATGGATTCACAATTCAAACGGACGGTATGTCATGCATTGATGTGAACGAATGCGATGTCAATAACGGTGGATGTGACCACAAATGTATAAATGAAGAAGGCGCATATAAATGCCGTTGCAACGATGGATTTACAATCCAGACGGACGGTTTGTCATGTATTGATAACGACGAATGCGATGTCAATAATGGTGGCTGTGAACATAAATGCATAAACGAGGCAGGGACATTCTCATGCCAATGTCATGATGGGTTCAGATTAGCTGACGACGGTTTTATGTGTATTGATATCAATGAGTGTATCAGAATCAATAGGGACTGCGCACACATATGTGTAAATACTAATGGTTCGTTTGAATGTCGATGCAATGAGGGGTTCGAACTACAGCCAGACGGCCGCGAGTGCTCTGACATCAACGAATGTGACAAGAACAACGGAGAATGTGAACAGAAATGTGTAAACGAAGATGGTTCTTTCAAATGTCAGTGTTTTGAAGGATTTCAATTGCAAGAAGACGGTTTAACATGCACTGACATAGATGAATGTAGCAGAAACAAAAGCAACTGTGCGCAGAAATGCGTAAATGTAGCTGGTTCGTTTGAATGTCAATGTACCATTGGATTCATTCTCAAGGAGGACAGACGTTCATGTGCAGATGTCAACGAATGCGTTAGCAATAATGGCGGTTGTGCACATAGCTGTGTAAATGAAGAGGGATCTTTCAAATGCCAATGCAATCACGGTTTCGAACTTAAGTCAGATGGTGTTTCGTGTATTGATATCAATGAATGCGACAAGAATAACGGCGGCTGTGCTCAGATATGCTTGAACGAGGTAGGGTCATTTAAATGTCAGTGCGAAAATGGATTTGAATCCCAAGACGAGGGTATTTCATGTGTTGATGTCAATGAATGTGAATTTGGCAATGGTGGTTGTTCGCACATTTGCATAAATGAAAAGGGCTCTTACAGTTGTCAGTGCAACGAGGGATATCAGCTTAATGATGATGGTCTGACTTGTGAAGATATCAACGAATGTGAAACAATCACTCACAAATGTGACGTCACCTGCCTCAACTTCAACGGAACGTACTCTTGTACCTGTGAGGCAGGATATTCATTAATGGAAAATGGAAGATCTTGTCAAAGTAAGTATAAAACAGTTTGTTTTTAGTATGTTTTTTTTAGAAATATCATTGATACGTGTAACTTGTGTTCTGTATTTTCTTTATCTTCCTGTCAGTTTTATTCATTATCTTTTTCAAACTTCATATGTCCTAATGACTTATTATTTTATAAATTTAAAATTTACTTGCATTGTTTATGTCCTAAATCAATCGGTTATCAGCAAAAACACACGGCATGGGTTAGTAAATAGACAATAAAATGATATTCCATTATATTTTATCCGAACCCAATAGTCTAGCCTCATCAATTATATTTCTGTTCTTTACACACGTAATTGTATTTAATAATGCCTCAAAAAAGAATAAAGCTGGTGAGAAATATTGTTTGTAGAATTGGTTCAACAGACGCTTTCATCTACAATACGTTTAACGGTTAGTGAGGAAGTCACTGAAGAAAGTCTACTGGATTTAGCCCAGTATGAGAGAACAGCAAACCTAGTTAAGGAAGCGGTAAGTTGTATTAATGGTTTTTGTCAATGCGACCTATGTACAGGTTATACATGATAAGGATAGATTTAGTGACTTTTGAACCGGCTCAGTTTGACAGATTCTAAGTCATGAAGTGCCTCTTGCCTGTCCTAACATTTGAAATTTTAATAATGTTAGGTTCCAAAATGTTATGCGATTGTTAACATAGTTCAAAATGTTTATCATTGTTTTGTTTATTTAAATCCTATATTTATATTATGTTTTTCAGCTGACAGAATACATATCACAGTTAACAGACGTGTCATTTACCATCATAATCAGGCATATCAGGTTTGTGCATAAACATAATGTTACATATAAACCATAAGAAGCTAATACATGTAGCTTTGAAAAGCCAAAGGGGCGGGTACTCAATGACCTTACCGAGACCAAAGCACCTGGAGTCAAATCAGCAAGAACATGATGACAGGGATAAAAGAAACAAACCGAGCATCTAGGTTCTTAAAAAAAGATTTCCCTATAAACCTTCATAAACACTTAAACCCCTGCCACCGTCGTGCAACTATTTAAGAGGTAAGCATATTGATCAACTGTAGATTGATAAATCACCTGGCCTGCAGAGCCCTGCATAATATCTTTCTTTTTGAATTTCAGATGGTTTTTACAAATAACTGGGAGAAATTAACATTGCCTTCTATTTTATTAAGTTTATAAATAAAATCTCCATACAAAAAATGGCTGTGAAATACCTTGTTGAAAAAATGATTTTCAACTGAACCTGTATTTTTAAATTAAGTCTGGGTATCGGTGATAAAACTTGCAAAAGGTTTTCCTTAATTTGTGATACCGATAACCTTGTTTTAAAAGTTTTTCTGGTATGCAAAGATTAAATTGATTGAAATCACTAACATCATTGCAAGCTCTAGAAAAGCGAAATACACTCGGCCGTACAATATATAGAAATGGTCATGTGTTTCATTGATGAAACTTTCTCCACTGCTGTTAATACGACTCAGACTTGAGGAAATGATTGATAGTTTGTTAAGTAAATCGGTGTTTTTTGTTGTTGTTTTTTTTAAATATGCGGGTTCTAAAAATTGTATTATCTCGAAGTACTTCACGTTCACTTTATATTTAATTCAAACTTTTATTTTTCAAATCGTTAAGTTTATTATTTCATTAATTGTTTTATCATTTATCTTTTTTATGTGACATCTGTGATTTCTCGAAGTAACGCACTCTATTTGACAATGTGTGCATTTGATTGGTTTGCAGAATTGGTAGCATTCTTGCCGATTACATGATCATATTAAATAATGGAACCACCAGTAACAAGGCAAGAGACCTGATAATTAAAGAAATCATGAAATTAACAGACGGTGCGTCGCTGAAGTTTAATGGTCGAGATGTTCAAGCTAAAACAGGCGAGTATTATATGGGGTACGCCACGGGGAAAAGTGTTTTTACGTTTTATTTTTTACCATATTTGAAAAGAACTTATAACTATCAATTTGGCATTTATCTTTATTTTGTTATCTTTGCCGTATTGCCTATTCGGTTAAATAAACTTAAGGGGATGCACCTTTCGTCATTGCACTGTAAATATATCTCTAACGGCAATATGCTGGTAAAATTCCCGGATAAATGTTAGTAATGTAATTGTATCTTTATTTTACATACATTAAGAAAAGTTAGAACATCAAAGAAAAATAGCTAGTATTTAAAAATTCCCTGAAATTCTATTTACATCAAAACACAAAAACTTAGCAACATATAACATCAATTGAAATGTACGAATAATTAGTTTCTCAAAACAATAAGTAATGCTCTTTTGTCTTACAAATGAGAGGTAATTGTGAAGTGTGTTGACTTTTTTATTTCCTGGTTGCGTAAATAGATGAAAGAAAAATATAAATGCTGATTTCTCTCTTCATAATTGAAAGTTCTTTTAACCATTTCCTGTATAGGTAACCTCTATTGCTAGGGCAAACAGTTTAGATCCAGATCAGCCGGCACATCCTTGCCGTCTGATCAGGATCTAAACTGTTCGCTTTTTGATTCATTAGGTTATTTCTGACCAAAATGTGACCAGTGCAGATCCTGATCAGTGCCGTCTGATCTGGATCTACACTGGTCGCACATGCGTAAAAATGCGTATATATCAAAGAAAGGGTTAAAGGGCCTGATATATTGTTGTCAGCATCATATTACTCATGTTAGCCTCTAAATTGCTGTTGTGTGTTGCTTAGCATTTATGTTTGCATGTTAAACGAATTGTAAGGAATTTTTAGCTACTGATTTTAACTGTTCTATCATTTTAAAGTTATGCAAATAAAAATTCATTAATAACATGAATTTGTGCAAAGTTTTATTGAACTGCATTTTTTCGCGGTGAGACAACAATTTTCCTACTTAATAAGTATACTGATCAAAAATAAAAAGTTTCCATTGTTTATGATTGTATTCTCATCAAGATGTTTTCATTAATTAGTAACGCGTTGAAAGTTAATCTCAGTTGTTTTTGGTTGCTTACTAAAAGTTTATTGTTCGTGAACATAATCTTTCACACAAGACCTGAGCAACTGCCCGTCGAAAAACAATAATAAATGAACGATTTTAAAACACAGTCACTACATTTTCAATTGAGAGGAGGGGGGGGGGGCTAAATGGAAATGATCGGAATTTCTAGCTTTGTTTATATAGGACTAATTATTTTATTTATGAATGTTTTGTGATTTTATTGACCACAAGGACTGAAAAAAATTAATTCTAATAAAGTGTGATTTTTTTAGAACCACTGACTTCCAGAATCCTTTTAAGTTATTATAACAAATGGAAAGATAACTAAGTTATGACTTCAGAATTTTTAGGACTTTTTCTTGGCAATTGTGAAAGAAATGCAAATTTGTTCAAAAAAGGAATTTTGTGTTTTTGTTTTCTAATTTAACACAATTTTAGGAATGTGGATATCTTTCTTATTTTTGCAACATGTAAGTATACAATGTGTATATGTAGTCCTTGTGAATTAAGCCGAGTAGATTTTTGGACCATTTATTTGCTTCTGTCTGAGACAGTAATAATATCAATAATTTATAAAAAAAAATTGCTTTCGTTAACATATGTACATAATGTAGGGATGTCACTTTAAAATATAGAGGAGTTTAAATTTAAATCCAAATTGTTTATCTTGTTCATCTTTTAGTGTTACCTGACAACGTTACGGAGCCCTGTGCCATTCTAGAATATATAAGGGGAGGTTGTGATCAGGGATACCATTGCAAAGTTGCGGAAAATATACCAGTTTGCAGGTACCATATTAAGTTTGCAATTGGTAAATTATGTAAGGTATTTTGTTGGTAATGTATGTTTCTAAGATTTCAAATGGTTAATGCAAGGTCTTTTTTGTTGGTTATATCAGTTTGTTTTAAAAAATAAATATAATTCAGTTATTTATAGAAATGAGTCTCAGAGGCGTAAATCAGCCAAAATCATTACCTGGAAAAACAAAACATTGGGCGTGATACGAATATATTAAACCATTTACTATCACACAAGCCGAGAACAGAAAATGTAATAATATTAAAGAATATGTTTTATACATGTACATACACTATGTTGAAATCCTCAAAAAGGGAAAAACCCTTTTCATTTATATGATCGCTGTTGATTTTACCGAAATCCATGATTTCCTTTAGTTAATACTTGACACATAGAACAGTCGTATACGTCACGTTTATGGCAATGCTCTTTCTTTTCCAGTTATATTTTATTAAAGAAAATTTTATACGTATTTCAGGTTTTATCGTTAGTCGGATGTATTTTCTTAGTCATGTTATTCTCAAAACATCAGTTCCAGCAGTCTACAACCTTAATTCTTGCTTTTATTTTTTTCAGTTTGGTTCAAAGCGAAGTTCAATCGCCGAGTCACTCTTATTCTGGTAATTCAAATTTCAGTATTTAGCATTTTATGATGGTTGTTTATTATGTATTTTACCGGGACCGGTTGTTAAAATCGTTAAACGCTAGTTAAACAAACCTAAGGTGAAATTAAAATAAAAACAACAAGTAATTCTAAAATATATAATTATATGTATTCCCTATTGTTTTACGCAATTTAAACCAAGCTAAAAAAACAAGCTTTTATGACGTTAAAAGATATTAAAATATTTTATAGAGCTGTCCTGATTGCTTTTAAGATAACACTTCAGGTTAGTTTAAGAACAAGTTAGACAATTTAATAGATTTTCGGATTATTTTATTTCTTTCAAATTAACATGACTTGCTGCGTAGGCTTTAAATAGATTTTCTCTCACATGTCACAAGGTCGAATTTTAAAAAGTATTTTGATCTTATACTAGAATAGTGCAATTGCAGAAAAAATTTCGTGAATCATGACATTCTTTATACCAAGTTTTATTGTATACAGGTAACTACATCGAATATATTGCTCCGGCTGTTGGCGTAGTGGCGTTGATTGTGTTGATAATTCTTTTGATTTTGTGCGCGAAGGTGATACGAAACAAGAGACAGAAGAAAAGGAGGTATGATGCTTTATCATTCAAGTCTTTTGTTATCATAGGTTCAGTTTTTTGTATCTATTCTTGATTATGCATATTTCACATTTTTCTTAATATGTTTAATAAATAATTAAAGACAAACTGAACAAGAGTATCTTCTACAATGGTTTGTTTCATAAAACCAGTTGCGGTGTTAAGAAGAAACCTACTTATTTTTCAAGAAATAACAAATAATAGAAATTAAGTGTTCTTACGCATGTCAGGCAGAAAAATGGAAGAATTTAAATTCATTTTTGCTGATATATAAATTAAAATGAAACTGTAAGAAAGAATCAAATCTTGTAATCTGTAATTTGGTAAACACATAGAGAAAACAATAGTAAAGTAAAATATAATATGTGAAAATATTCATGCTGTCCATTCATATCATGACCACCTTAACAATAATTTTATCAGTGTGACTAACAAGATATTTAAATATCGATATTAACGTACAAATTTTGAACTAAAACTTCATTTGGGGCTAGGCGGCATGGGCAGTAATATGCATTTCCATTGCTGCCCATGTAATTACTGCCCATGTACGTTCTCAATCAAACCGAGCTTGCGTATTTGTCGTGTTCGGTGGCTTTCAAAGTTCCCTTTTCATCTATTTCATATAGGAGCAATGGATCTTTAAGATCGGCTGCACTTTCAGGTAAGTGGAAGATGGTTTATTTTTTTAATCAAAACATTAACCTCTGAAGGTTATAAAACTGAACACTGAAAATCAGATTTCTCAAGCATCTGATTGGCAGAAATGAGGACTGCTTGAGATTTGAGACTGGTTTTAAATCTCAGTCATAACCTTAACTTCAGTTATCAACATCTGTAAGCCAGTGCAACTCGAACAGATTTACGAGAATATGAACTGTTTATTTTTGTCAGTATTGCAAAAACGTTAAATATGCAAATCAAGAATGGCCACACCTAGAAATACATGCCAGTCTGCAAACTTGACCAGAAAGGCACTAGCACACACAAATTGCTTTGGTGATTTAGCACAAATCCTCCAATCCACTCAACACTTTTGCATGCCGCGAGTTGATCTTTACCCGAGGCTAGACAACGTTGCCAGTGGTTTGTAAGAAACATGCTCAATGTGAGCCTGCAATTTTTCTTTTTATGTTGTGATCGGAATCTTATGAGATTTCCTCCTTACCGTTGTCCACACTATTATTCAGGTACATAGAAGCAAATCAGCAGCATCGTGATTGCAGGAATAAAGGAAACTGATCAAGTTAAAATTATTATATTAATGTATAAATTTACTAGCATAGAAAAATACCACTATCAATGACATTATATGTATTAAGCGCATGTTTTGTGTTTCAGGGATATCTACGGATCCACCGTACTTGACCCATAAATCCCTCTACTGGAGAAAGGTATTGCAAACAAAAATTATTGCGAAATCGGCAAATTCGCACGATCTTTCAGATTGGATAAAAATTTCGGTTTATTTGGATTTATTTTTTTTAACTTACCTTTTTTTGAAAATAACACTTAAAACAACAAAATTCCATATATTTTCGCAGAACAGCAAAGACGGTGGACAAATATTCAAATTAATGCAAATGAATACATTATCTTTATATTATCAAGAAATATCTCCAAAGTATTAAAAAGATTCTCCACCAGTGTTAGAATACTTTAAAAAGTTAATGTTTTCTGGCAAAATAGATTTAATGTAAGGCTATTGTTGGAGGAAAGTAAAGTGATAACTATGTGTTTTTTCTTTAGATATTTGTTATAATGTTACATGTAACATATTATAAATCTACAATTATTTTGTTTTCTTAAGCATTTAAATATTACTTTCTGTGTTTGCAGGATGGTGTTTTCAAACAAACGGCTTTAGAGAAGCGACAAGATATGAAAATATAATGTTTACAACTTCTAATGTTAAGCCTTTTGTGAGCGGTTGAGAAAAAATACACTACATTTTATTTTAAACGATTTTCTAGATAGTAATTTTCTTACTTTGAAAAAAAAAACAAAGTAATTTGAACTTTTTTATCGTTTAATTTTGCATTAGTTCATTTAAAAAAGATGGTCTTTCTTCCTCTATAGAACTTAAATGCGTGGAGAGGCTGTGTATTCTGGGTACTGCGATTCATCAAGTGCTTATTTCACTGCTTTTAACCATTTGACACAAAGAAAGTTAAGAACGCATTTCAAGGAGGTTACTCGGTGAATCCTCCTAAAGATATGCCTTAACTGTATATATTTATTTTCTTTATTTTCAACGAATGAAGAATGAGTACGAGTGCAAATATTTAAATAAAAGTTGTTTTCCTTACTGTGACGAGATGATTTGCGAGGGTCAAGAATGTGTTGTTAGGGGATATACGAGAACTCGAAGGTTATTCTCGGTCTATTTTTTACATTAAATTTCTATGAAGTGAATCACGTGATAAACACAAAAGCAAGAAACATTTAATTTACTCAATACTATAATTTGATATTGAATTAATTTGTATGCCCCCACAAAGTGGGAGGCATATACAGTTGCATTCGTCAGTCCGTTCATCCGAAAGTCCGTTCCTCCGAACGTACGTCCCCAAATCTTGTGGCATCAAATTTTCCTAAACTATAAGGCGGATTTCTTTCAAACTTGCACAAATGATCAAACTGGATGCGTACATGATCGTAAGAAAGGATTTTTTCTTGCGACTATTTTCACCAGAGTTATGGCCCTTTGTTAATTTTACAAATAAAATCTTGTGGCATCAAATTATCATTAACTGTCAGTAGGATTTCTTATAAATTTGCACAGATAATCGAGCAGGATATTCACATGATTGTAAAGAAAAGATTTTTCATACGGCCATTTTTGCCAGAGTTATGGCCCTTTGTTTATTTCAGTTATAAAAACTTGTGGCATCAACTATTCATTAACTATCTGGGGGATTTCTTTCAAATTTGCACAGATGATCAAGCACGATGTGTAAATGATCGGAACATATGTTGTTAGTACCTGATACCAATTTTGTTACAAATGTTGTTGCAGCAATGGGGATATCAGTGTCCTGAGGACACATTCTAGTTGCCGATAAAAGACATGAAAGTAAACCCATTTTTATGTAACATTTTTATTGTTTTATTGTTTTCTACGAGTTCTCTTTCTATCTACCTATCTATTATCAATTATATTTGGCTGTGTATGTGTCTGAACAATGTTTGTTTTGTTGATGTCAGTTTTAAGAGAGATTGTGTTTTGTTAACGTCAGAAATCTTGTTTCAAAATCGTTAATGTATAGATTTTAAATTGTTAATATCAGTTTAAAGAGAGAGAATTTTTTTGTTTATCATATATTAACAGAGAACATTAATTATATATGTAAGATTGATAAACATAAACATGTAGCTGTTTGTAGGTTTATGAATGACTTTTATTTTTTCAAAGTCAATAAATAAATACAATATAAAGTGCTTTTAACGTTTTATTACCAGTTATTGTAATTAAAAAATAACCGAGCTTATTTTCGGGAGCGAAGCGTTGTTGAAAAGGGAGGTAAATCATTGAAAGTAATTTAATATGACAAGAGTGATCGTCACCTGACACTTGTCGAAGCTTCTAGATTGTGACATCACAGCCTCCTTTTCGATTTTGCTCAGAAGAAGGCAGGCCGCAAAAATTTGAACAAGAAATTAAATCGTGAAAAATCCACGTCAATTTGTCAAAAATGCGAGGGAAAGGGGTCCGGAAACGCCAATCAACAGCCAAATTAACGGCACAGGTGGAGAAGAAAGGGAGATCAACGGCGAAAGTTGGCGAAATTCAGACTGAGCCGATGCCATGCCCGGAGCGGGTCGTCCTGGCTTCAAGTTCAACGGACGATGCCCCAACAGGTACATGCACTATAGATTTTGCATCTTTGTTGCCCAATCAGAACTATTTAGGGTGTGGCGGGATAGAACGTCCAAACCTAACAACAAGTAGAGCTAGATCTACACCTGATATGGACCTAGGTTCGAGCACTGAAGGTGCAGTGGCTCTGCACTCTTCGATGAACGAGTCTGGATTCATCACATCAAATAACCCATATCTTGGTACATTTCCGCAAAATCAGCCGATAGGCCAGTATATCGAACCAATGCGCTGCATAACAGACGACTTATCTGTACACATCCCGGCTAGCTTAAAGAAACAAATTGAACGGGGTGATTATGTTAATTTAGCCCTGATGTTGAAGGGCGCTGTAGAACTTAATGAATTTGCCAATGGTGGTGCCTTACGCCTGTCTGCAGATGGCTTTTTAGAATCTAGACCGTCGAATTGTAAAGACAAAATTCCGAATATCGAAAAATGGACAGATGCATTTATTGTATTTATGTCCGTATTCATTAAAGTCAACCCATCTAAAGCAAACGAAATGTTCCAATACATGTCTCTTATCAGGGAATGTGCTCATAGGCAGGGCGGATATGCCTGGAGGACCTATGACGAACACCGAGTAAGACAGGCATCAAACCGGGCTCCATGGTCCTCTATCAATCAGGATCTATGGCTCCGTTGCATGTCGCTGAGAGACACCACACCACAAGTTGTACATACACCACACGGTGTCCATCGCACAAAATGCCTTGATTTTAACCAAGGACGCTGTCACTGGTCAAACTGCAAATTCTCTCATTCATGTTCAAATTTCGGACTGGGTCATGCCCGCATCTACTGTCAAAATGCTAATAAACCGATAGACGGCAATTCTAACCAGTTTCAGTTTAAATCCGATGGGTTTCGAACAAGAGGGAACAATTCATTTCGTTTCAGACGAGGTGGCTTTAGGGGAGCTGGGTCACCGAGAAACGGCGCCTCTGGTAAATCCTAACAATAACTTGACCGATATTGACACTTCGTCTACGTCACGCACTGTTAGGGACGTCACCAATACACACATGGATTTCTCACATTCAACCAGTAGTTGCGACGTTATCAATATTGAACTTTCACGCATAGCCTTTTCTCCGATCAATACTACTAGGTTAGCGCAGGAGCTTCATTTTTACAATCACCCTGACCGCGATAAATTGTTTGAGGGTTTCACATTTGGTTTTCCGTTGCACTACACAGGACCGCGTAATTATATAGAATGTAAAAATCTTAAATCAGCAAGTGAATTTCCTGAAATAGTTCGGCAAAAACTAAATAACGAAATACAAGAACGACGTATAGCAGGTCCGTTCGAACATATCCGCATTCAAAATCTGCGTGTATCGCCTATTGGCTTGGTTCCTAAGAAAACAGTTGGCGAGTTTAGACTGATACACCATTTGTCATATCAGGAGGGTCAATCGGTCAATGATTATATAGATCCGAAACTACGTTCAGTTCAATACACAAAATTCGACGATGCAGTGCATATGATCCAGGACCTGGGTAGAGGTTGCTTCCTGTTCAAAACAGACATAAAGAATGCATTTCGCTTACTTCCAGTACATCCAATAAATTTCGATCAACTCGGAATTAAATTTGACGGAAAATACTATGTTGACAAGTGTATGCCTTTTGGCTGCTCTATAAGTTGCAGTACATTACAAAAATTTGCTTGTTTTATTGAATTCTGCGTCAAACGCAGAATGACTTCTGGTCAAATATTGCATTATTTGGATGATTATCTAGGCGGGAATCGAACCCTTGACTCTTGCTTACAGGTTAAACGTATCCTGCAAGATGTATTAGATTTGTTAAACATTCCAATAGCAGATGACATAACTGAAGGCCCAACGACAGTCTTGTGCTTTCTTGGTTTAGAGCTTGATTCCCAAAAGATGGAAGTTCGGATGCCTCATGACAAAATCCTTGACATTGTTTGTAGAATAGAACATGTACTGGAAAAGGGAAAGGTTACGCTAAAGGTCATGCAGAGTCTGATCGGTGTGCTAAATTTTGCCTGTAGGGTCATTTATCCTGGCCGGCCGTTTTGCAGGCGTTTGATAAATTCGACTTGCGGACTAACAAAACCGTACCACCACTTGCGTGTGACAAAAGCAATCAAAGCGGATCTTAATATGTGGTTAGATTTTTTCAGTAATTATAACGGTGTGTAGGTGTTTCATGATAGGTTCTGGGTTTCAAATGCTGACTGTGAGTTATATACTGATGCAGCAGGTGCCCTTGGTTTTGGTTGCTATTTTCGCGGCAGATGGTGCGCAGCGGCTTGGCCACAAGAATGGCTAGCCAGTGACGTTTCGGTCGATATAACCGTGCTAGAGTTGTTTCCCATTGTGTGGCGATCGATATTTGGGGCTCATTGTTACTAAACAAGAAAATTAAATTCAATTGTGATAATCAAGCTGTTGTTCACATCATTAATTCAATGACGTCAAGGTCAGACAAAGTGTTGGTTTTGGTTCGTATGCTAACTGTTCTATGTTTGAAATATAATATGATCTTGCAAGCAGCTCATGTGCCCGGGGTTCTTAATGCTATCTGTGATTCCTTGTCCCGTTTTCAGTTTCGAAGGTTCCGCGAGTTGGCCCCCGACGCCGAGATGCAGCCAGATCCAGTACCGCACCATCTTTGGAATGCCTTCAAAGCGGAATACCAAAATTGTTATCTGGAAGTCAAGCTAACAACACAACGTCGACTTATCAGCAAGCGGTGTCGGCATTTTGTAGTTTCAGATTACACTACAAAATGCCGGACGTTTGGCCCGCCCCACTACAACATATATTGCTATTCATTGTATATTGTTTTGAAGGAGGTTATTCGGCCACCACGATACATACATACACTAGTGGTTTGGCTTATCATCACAAAATTCGGAACTGGTATTGTCCAACAATATTGACCTGGCACTCTTACATTTGACCCTATATTCGTTAATTTTCGTAAATGTAACGATCGGTAGTCCGGCATCTACTCCACACATCACTGAGGTGTAAATTGAATAATATATCGGTGTTTTCGCTGATATCCGTGTTTATTCAATGACCTTTACGAAAATTAATGAAGTGCCAGGTCAATATTGTTGGACAATATGATCCAAAACAAATATTTGTAGTAAAGAAATTATTGGATGGTTGCTCTAGATTAAAGAAGTCGGTTGATCAAAGAACACCTATTCTTTATGATAAGTTGTTGGTTATTTGCAAACAACTTCCATATATATGCCGAAACAGTTACGAGGTTAGTTTGTTTAAAACAGCCTTTATTCTTGCTTAATTTGGTTTGTTTCGGGTCAGTGAGCTTGTTTATACAACAGAGATGCAACACGAACGCCCACTCAAAATCACTGATATTTCGTTGAACGACAATTTATCGGCTGCTAAGGTTACGATTAGAATGTCTAAAACGCGGCCAATCGGTTCGCCCGTGACTTTGATAATCCCATGTGAAATAGTCTAGATCATCTAGACGTTCTGTCATTGATCAGTGTCACACTGCTCTGACGAACGTCTAGAGACATCGCTATATAAAAAGTCTGACCGACAGGTGGCGCTGTTGTATGGTAAACAAATCCAAAATCAATCGCGATTTCTAATGAAATTTGTTAACAGTGCTTCAACCGTATTTCTCCCACACTGGGCAAAGTGAAATTAAGGTAATAAGATATCGAGCTACAAAATCAGGTATATGGTTTATAAACAAATGACGTTTAAGAACTTGCCTACCCGATTTTACATAAATGAATACAAATATATGACTCGCCGTTGCTGCCTCTTCGTGATTATGCTATTAGACTGTCACGTTGTATAGGTGGACGGGTGGTCCAGTGGTAACGCGTTGGTCTACCAATCCGGAGGTCGTGAGTTCGAATCCCGAACACGGCACTTGAAATTTCTGTAATATACGTCTAGTGTTTCCCACCCAACTTAGTACTGGTTCACTTCCAGGAAGAAAAATTTCAGTGCGTGTATCGGTATTATAAACCGGGCACGTTAAAGAATCAGAGGGTCTCTTCGAAAAGAGCTGTGGTTGCCTACCCGGATTCCCTGTATCTGTATCTATAAGCTATCTCTCTATAGTTATCTGCACCTGTCAGATTAATATCTATATATAGATATATGTGTGTAAATACTCAGTGGTGGTGTTGATATATACATGTACTTGTTGATATCATGAATATGATGTTAAGGGTAACATACGCTGAATACAGCAATCTCCTTTAATGCAGGTAAAAGAAAGTGTACATATACGAAATTCCTTATCCTCTGGTGAAGAGGTGTGCTCCTATGAATAAAGGAGGAAATTACAGAATACATACATACATACATATGGTATGGCAGTTGTCATTGTACGGTTATTGATAAAAAGTGAAGAATACCAAAATCTCTCTAACGGAAAAATGCAGTTCAGTCAAACTTTGCATGAATAAATCTTATTATGTATGTTTAGTATTTATACGTTTAGAAAAGTTAGAACAGTAAAAAATAGTTTGACCTGAAAAATATTCCAACATTCTACAGCCAAACACAAAAACAAAGCAACATTTAACATCAAATTGAATGCCTTCCTCAGTTTACTTGAACGCGCCTTTGGGCGCAATAATGCAGTTAAAAATGCGTGCCCCCGTAGGATAATTATGTTTTATCGATTCCCAGCTGACAGGGCGACAGTCTAAAAATAATTTTCACAAGACAACAACGCCGTTCCATACTAATGCCCTAATTACAAGCCTCGTTTTGGAGTGTCTGATTTTTAAACGAACAATGTCTTCAGACGTACTGATCGCCATTGCGAAATCAGAGCGTCTGAATGATTGAGACTACATGTGAAAAGACTCCAGAGTGGTGCCCGGTCTGTTGCCTATACCAGTACTGCAAAATTCGTCCGAATGGACCTTCTTATTTGTTTATACATGCAGACGGCCCCTTTGAAGAGAACACAGTTTACAGGTATTTTAGCAAAATCAGTCCAACGAGCAAATTTAGCCTCTTGTCGGTATCGTTCCCACAGTTTTAGAATCGGGCGAGCAACGCAGTTGGCAGCTGATGGTGTTAGCATTGAAGTGATTCAAAAGTTGGGTAGATGGAAATCAGATGCGTGTCAGTTGTACATCCGTAAATAGATTTGCAAATTGTACGGTTAGTTTTGAAGTATATTTTTATTTATATTCTAGATATTTGGATGTTGGGAGACTCCATTCTGTACTGGGCGGGAAAGCGTGCTGAGGTTAGAGACATGGCAAGTCTTAAACTACCCGGCAATGTATCAATCGGATGGAAAGGTATTCGAGGAATGCGGTGGGGTGATTTTCACCATGTTGTTTCAAGGGAGTTGTTGTTTACTTCTAAACAACCTAGAATTATTGTTATACATCTTGGGGGCAATGACTTTGAAACAGCGAGTTTGTTTAAACTTAAACGCACGATTAACAGGGAAATCAACTTCCTTTATTCTGTATGTAGTGACTAGTGAGACAATTATAGTTTGGTGCGATATTCTTCAGCGTAGAGTATGGCGGGGTAGGGGCGACAAAATCAACCAAGTAATGGAAATGAAACGTAGGAGAGTAAATGGCTTTTGCAAAATGTCGGTAATGAGCAATAACAGAGGCAGATGTTTAAAGGCGGAAATTGATTATAGGACAGCAGGTTTTTATATGTCGGACGGGGTTCATCTGTCTGATATTGGGTTGGAAATGTTTTTAGACAATGTCCGAGAATGCATTCTCAGTATCTTATGTTAATACCCTAGCTTTACAGTCCCTAGAATTTGGGGGATAAATTCTACGAATTTATTGTGGCGGAAATTCTAGCGGTCTGGTAAGTCGATCCCATAGATTGTAATCCTCTCACTACGAAAGTCCTTCGGGAAAACTAGAGTGAAGAGAGGCAAACCATAAGTTGTGTCTTTGCAAATACTTTGTTAAATAGAATCGTTAATCGTTTGATGGTTCAATAAAATGGTTGCTTTCAAAATTCAAAATTTATAAATAATTTAGGGGCCAGGGTCACGCTCGCACAGTCCAGGGACTTGGCGTCTCCCGTGTATCCCTAAATTTTTGGCTGGCATTTTGGAATTGCTTATTGATGCGTGGAGTATTGCTTGGATTTGCTTTTTGCTGGTGTTGCGTATTGCTTGTGTTGCGTATTGCTTGGAATGCTATAAGAACGCATAAAGCCCGAATAACATGAAACTGGCATGGTAGTTTTGCAGGAGTTGCATGTTGCAGGTATTGCAGGAATTGCGTATTGCAGGAATTGCATGTTGCAGGAATTGCGTATTGCAGGAATTGCATGTTGCAGGAGTAGCGTGTAGCATGACTGTGCTGTATATAGAAATTGGCATTTAACGTGCAAGGAGACACGATGTCCGAAAAATGCAGAAATTATATTATGGCAGCCAGATTAGGACATTATTCATGACGGCATACCAAATACAGTTTAACAACCAGGATCGGCCTCCAGGCCGATGGAATTTCATGGTTCAGCTAGGAGGGAACTTAGCGAACCATTTTTGTCTAGTGGCCACATATATCCATTCAACATATTCGTAATTATACGGGAACAATACATTATGTTTGATCCCGCTCACATAATGAATCTCAAGTTAAAAAATTAGCAAGTTTTGTGATCTCCATTTATTAAAATAAATGTGTTTATTTACTAATAAATATGAATATATTCATAATCAGTTGTGGTTGTTAATGCATTAGTGGATATGTTATGTATAAAATAAGCGAGTCAGTAAAATAATCAAATAAATTATCTTATTTGTTATTTGTGTTCAGACGAATATTTCCTTTTTTAATTCCCATGACATGCGTGTTGTCTTGATAGAGATTGCTTTTTGGGTGGCGTTTACGCCCCCCAATGTCATACATGTGAATTTCGATCAATTTAACTGCTGTGGATTAGAGACCTTGAATAATGTATACAGTTATATAGGTCCACGGAGGTTATGAGACGGTAGACGGCGGGGCGCTCTGAACTCGGTAAAATTACTGAGATATAAATAGAAGTATTCCGAATATTGAACACCTGTGTTTAGACGAATATTTCCTTCTTTAATTCCCATGACATGCATGTTGTCTTGATAGAGATTGCTTTTTGGGTGGCGTTTACGCCCCCCCCCCCCCCCCAATGTCATACATGTGAATTTCGATCAATTTAACTGCAGTGGATTAGAGACCTTGAATAATGTATACAGTTATATAGGTTCACGGAGGTTATGAGACGGTAGACGGCGGTGCGCTCTGAACTCGGTAAAATTACTGAGATATAAATAGAAGTATTCCTAATATTGGACACTTGTGTTAAGACGAATATTTCCTTCTTTAATTCCCATGACATGCATGTTGTCTTGATAGAGATTGCTTTTTGGGTGGCGTTTACGCCCCCCCCCACCCCCCAATGTCATACATGTGAATTTCGATCAATTTAACTGCAGTGGATTTGAGACCTTGAATAATGTATACAGTTATATAGGTTCACGGAGGTTATGAGACGGTAGACGGCGGTTCGCTCTGAACTCGGTAAAATTACAGAGATATATATGATGTGTAAATAGCTACTTTCACAGGTTTGAGTGTTAATATTTTTAACGTAACGGTTAATAGTTCTTTAGCCTGGCATCAGCTAGATGGATTATTAAAAATCACTGCAATACTTATTATCTCTTTTTTATTTCATTTCATTTTCATTTTTTTCTGATATCTTTTCTGAACCATCTAAAACACTAAAAAACAAAAACATGAACATTAAATCATATCAATAACACTCTAATAAGGTTTATAATTATAATACAAACGAACTTAGGGGTCACTTTCTGAGTTGTTTGGTCAATGAAGGCCTAAATAAAAACTTCATCAATGAAATAATAATATGACAACAGTAACAGTACTATTATTCTTTTCAAACGTTTCAAAAGTTTTAGAACTGCTTTTGCTACTTTTGTTTTTAGAACTTGATTTAAAAAATAAACGACTCTAAGAATTAATACCACTACTACTACTTAAAACTACTTCTCCTGCTTCTTAAACTACTACTACTACTACTACTACTACTACTACTTCTACTACTACTACTACTACTATTACTACAACAACAACAACTACTACTACTACTACTACTACTACTACTAATAATAATAATAATAATACTATTACTACTACTACTACTACTACTACTACTACTACTACTACTACTACTACTACTACTAATAATAATAATAATAATCATTATTATTATTATTATTATTATTATTATTATTATTATTATTATTATTATTATTATTATTTTTATTATTATTATTATTATTATTATTATTAACAATGAATGAAATACGTATTCTGAAATATCAGCAATAAAATTCGGCCTCGTTTATTCAAAATTTTAATATATATCTTTTATGTTTTAAAATTAAAACTGACAAAATATTAATTTCTGGACCTTTCAGCACATTTGTTAAAAAGATATCATGCAACCACAAAAAGCGTATACACAATTGTTAATTTTCCGCCCCAAAATTATAAAAATCATATTAATTTAAAAAGAGGAAAAAAAACACTTGCGTCTTATGCCATTGTCCAATGAAAAAAAACTGTACATATATATATTATGTTACCGCTGAGGGAAAGTGATTTAACCATTAACTTCGAAATGTTCTAATTAATCGGCAATTTTATTTGTTTAACAGTTGCCCAACATAAACGTATGTGTAACAAATAAGTATAAGTCATCAAACTTTAAAACAATCATAATATGTAGATATCAACAGCAGATGAAAATATGTTTAATATCCTAGAGGTTTCTCAGTGTCACTGTTTTTTTCATTATTAGCTGTCCGGCCGAGATTAAGTAATCACAGTAATGAAACAATCATCCTTTGTAGCCATTCTCGCTAATCGCTTGCTTACGCTTGTTGAATTCTTTCGGCTTCGTTTCCAAACAAATCATCCTAAAACACAGAAAAACATAAGATAAATTTTCATGTATGTTAGTGATGGTCAATCATATTTTACGTAGGCGCTCTTCGAATGAACAAGTGCATAAAACTATAAAAGTGAAACATGCATATCCGAAATTGCCACACCTACGTTGCTAAAATTATAAAGGAAGAAAGAGCATGGGTTTAACAATCGACCATTTTTAATAAAACACTAAAACCAATTAACGAATAAGAGAAACAGCGGCGGTATAGCCTTGGAATTTTCAGCGGCACACATCAAGGTCATTTTCGAATAGGTAGCGAAAAAAAGTTAATTAGTACTTCTAACGTATCCAATAATTTCTTTATTTTCGCGTCATTGATTTAAATTGAAATATCTGGGTCATGCATGTAAACTACGTCTGCTTATTTGGGTTGTTTCTTTTAATTTGCTGATGCTGTAAGGTTACATAGGAAACAAGACCATTTTTGACTAAAGTATATCAAGAGCAGGGAATGTAAAAAATACTATTTTGAAGGTTCCAATATGATTTTGAAATCCAATAAACGTTTCGACTGGATCGAAATTCGCGCTGTTCACTTAGCTAATGAACTTTGCACAACTCGGGGCTTGGTGTAAGCAGTATTATGCTTTTACATTTAATGCAAATGAACAATCTAAATCGAACCGTGTTTGTAATTTTATACAGATCTTTTCTCCTAACTATTACTAGGCAAACAAACTTCGCGTGTCTTGTTATTACAGCAGATATGTTCTCCTAACGATTACTAGGCCATCATACCTCGCATGTCTTTATATTACAGCAGATATGTTCTCCTAACGATTACTAGGCCATCATACTTCGCGTGACTTGTTATTACAGCTGATCTGTCTTCATAATAATTAAAAGGCCATCATACTTCGCATGATTTGTTATTACAGCAAATCTGTCCTAACGAATACTAGGCCATCATACTTCGCGTGTCTTGTAATTACAGCAAATCTGTCCTAACGAGTACTAGGCCATCATACTTCGCGTCTCTTGTTATTACAGCAGATATGTTCGCCTAACGATTACTAGGCCATCATACTTCGAATGTCTGGTTATTACAGCAGATATGTTCTCCTCACTATCACCATGTCTCTAGTTATTACAGCAGATCTGTCTTCCTAACAATTACAAGGCCATCATACTTCGCTTGTCTTATTTTAGAGCAGATCTGTTCTCCTAACGATTACTAGGCCATCATACTTCGAATGCCTTGTTATTACAGCAGATATGTTCTCCTAACGATTACTATGCTATTATACTTCGCGTGTCTTGTTATTACAGCAGATCTGTCTTCCTAACAATTACAAGGCCATCATACTTCACATGTCTTGTTATTACAGCAGATCTGTTCTTCTAACGAGTACTAGGCCATCATACTTTTTTTTTGTAATTTTTTATTCAAGTAAAGCATTTTCATACAAGATAAGCAGGTGTTAAGCTTTGTAAACATACAATGCAAAGTATTCTTAGCACAAATCAGAATTTATATAGTACTATGATCAATTTTCAAATCAGGGATTAAATCAATTTATCAAATGAGAATACACTGAGTTAATTTAATATATCAAGAAAATTACATATGACCTTAAGCACATTTAAATACTCCCTGATAGCATACCTGATTTTATTCACACATAGATTTAATCATAAAAATAAAATCCAGTTTTTATAAATTTATAATCTTGTGAATTTAGATTGTTGTAGTTTAAATCCTTTAATACTTAACAATTTTGTTGCTTACTTTTTAGGATTTTTTACAGAAATTATAAAGGGTAAGAGGTACTTTTGAGGGTTAGTGTTTTTCCAAAATAATGAAAAAAATAGAGACATTAGGAATTACAAAAAGAGAGAAAAAGAAATTTTGACAAAAAGGTTACTGTTCTTTTTAACCAAAATGAAGAAGCGTAAACAATAGGAATGACAACTCCAAGTAACCTATAAAGATGAAGCTAATATTTAAGAAGGAAAAAGGAATCAAACAAAAGAATAAACACAAAAATTTAACAACAATAAAAAATGTGATAACAAGGCAAATGTAATATGAGGACGAGAGGGGAAGACCATCAGCCAGACAGTCAAACAGTAATCACAAATTAAAATCAATGTCCATTTTCCACACACAGCACCAAGAAAGTTTCCCAGACTTTTTAAAATTTATTGACTGTAAAGGTTTTTTCTGCATTGTATTTTTCTGTCTTTATTAAAAGTATCAATTGCTTTTTAAAAACTTCAACATTTGGTAGGCCTGAATTCATTTTACTTTTGTAATTATGGAGTTTTGCTAATAGAAAAATGACATACAAGGCAGTTTGGATGTATCTACTTCCCAAAATA
>JAZAYU010000871.1:25000-132102 GCA_038501625.1 Corbicula japonica | reverse complement strand
ATCGTAACATATCGCTTTGAGCGTTTGGATCGCTTGGAGTGAAAAGACCTGAGCATTTTGACCGGATCGGATCGGATCGCTTCTATTTACAGTTAATCAGTTATATAAAATAGCGATCCGAATCGCTTCTATCGATTCTTTTTACGACTTTAAACGAAGTAATTTCGGACAGTAATTAAGTGCGTTTTCTGCTATCAAACACTAGTAATAAAAACTAATTTTACGATAATTCTGTAGATAAAATTGAAGACATACAATAGAAAATTATCTGTTTGCCATATGCACACGCATAATATTATTGAAATTAAATTCTTAAAACTGTTTGTGTAACGTACTATTTCAGCGTTAATTAATGCGAAAATACTTTCCCCCGTGAAACATTATGACATGCATGTATTAGTTTTAGTTAGTAAGAGAAGATAAGCGAATGAAATGTATTTGAAACTAATAAACGATTTTGTATGTAAACATTTCATAAGTTCAGTATGAAATAAAAAACCATAAGCACTGTCGAAATTAATAGAAAAATATTTTTCCATTTTAATTACAGCGATGAAAACAAAGAAATATTCAGAATTTCAAATTTTAAAGTTTATTTTAAATGTTTCACAAGATTTTAAACCCATGATAATTTCTGTTACTCCTATTTGACAGCGTAAATTATGCACATCGAAACAAAATAATAATCTTATTAAGTCTTTCAAAACAGCAATATTTCAGCGTGCATTTTACCTGAAAAAAATGTTTAGATTCTGCATGTATTGCTACTTCCTACACTGTCAATTAACTTTTTAAGTTTAATTAACTGTTTGATGATGCATAGAGTTCTAAAGCATTTACTGACTTGATTTACGCCAAACCAGCTCGATTCCTTAACACCTAAAATGGATATGAATCTCACTATCGGGTGTTATTTTACGCTGAAATCTAAAAACTAAAATTTTTAAACGCTAAAATTAAACTGATGTAGAACCTTAATAAGACGTTATTTTTTATCTAAAAAGATCACTTTACTTTCTTAATAACCACGGTGTTTAAAAATAAAATTAAACAAATAACCATACTGCAAATAAAAAAGGTGTCACAGAAATCTAAATTTAGCGCGAGATGCGTGATAAGCAATGAACATAGAAAATAGGGAGCGAAAAGTTCGGAGTGAGAAGAATCGTTTTGAGCGTAAAGATCGCTTGGAGCGCATTTGTCTTGAGCGAAAAAAAAGGAAGCGGACCTGATCGGAATCGGAAAAATTGTCAATTTCATAATTTTCAGTACTGTAATAATTCGATTAGTATGATTAGTTCAGATTTCAAAGTCCAAAATCAAAGCGTCGTAAATATTTGCTTCGAAACGACAATGACAGGGGCAGGTCTTCAAGTAATGCATGGGCAGTTCGCCAAATGTTGAATGATACCAGTACAATACCGCCATTTGATGGCTCTTTTATACAAGAGTGAAAAGGCGGAGTCTCAGTTAATGCATGCGCAGTGTATTTAAGCTTTACTGATATATATACACATATAATTTTACAGTAGAGATAAATACGACGTAATTATAATTACATTTTGTTTGTGAAATTAAGATAAAAACTGTGTGTAAATAATTTAAGAATGTACTTGAAATTCGAAAATCTTAAAGTATTAAATGGTGGGAATAAGTGTTAAAAGGCATGTTATTTTAAAATCTTCATGTATAACATAAACATGATTTCATATATAACGTGTTATTTAAATTTTCATTATAATATTAGTTTTGTTTTGTTGTAAGTGTACACGCTCATGTGGAATTGCACGATATCAGTAAGTATTACTTTACATGAATATTAATCTTTTTCGTTGACACAGTTCATTCAGTTATATGCCTATCCGATATATAGTCAATTCGAACATTGTGGTTATGATATATGACATATGAACCATGTCACCTGTTTAAAAATCGACCAAGTATACACCAACAAACAAATAGTAATAATTGCCAAAACACAGCGTTTATACACAAAGTCGCATGAGGAAAAGTTGAGATCCAGTGATATGACGATGACATTTTTTATAACTACTTCTATGCGTAATAGTGCATGACAAAAGAATTACCAAACAAGAGCCGTCAGAGACGGGTTATGCTCCCCAACGCCGCTTTGTCACAAATACTTTTTTGTTAGAACAGGAAGAATTTGTAAGAAAGATATTGTATTTGAAAGTTTCCTTTACGATTCAAACAGAAAGCATTTTACAATATTGTACAAAAATAAGACCAAAAAAATGAGAAATTTCAAAGGGCACTAACTCAAAAATGAATAAAGCAAGAGTTATGGTTCTTGTGCACTGCACTGCTCCTCTCTGAGATCTATCTAGTTAGGAAGGTTCAACTTCATAACTCTTATACTTTGTGAGATATGCCCCAGACAAAAAGTAAGTATGAGAAATTTGAAAGGGCAATAACTCAAAAATGAATAAAGCAAGAGTTATGGTTCTTGTGCACTGCACTGCTCCTCATTGAGATCTATCTACTTATGAAGTTTCAACTTCATAACTCTTATACTTTGTGAGATATGCCCCGGACAAAAAGTAAGTATGAGAAATTTCAAAGGGCAATAACTCAAAAATGAATAAAGCAAGAGTTATGGTTCTTGTGCACTGCACTGCTCCTCATTGAGATCTATCTACTTATGAAGTTTCAACTTCATAACTCTTATACTTTGTGAGATATGCCCCGGACAAAAAGTAAGTATGAGAAATTTCAAAGGGCAATAACTCAAAAATGAATAAAGCAAGAGTTATGGTTCTTGTGCACTGCACTGCTCCTCATTGAGATCTATCTAATTATGAAGTTTCAACTTCATAACTCTTATACTTTGTGAGATATGCCCCGGACAAAAAGTAAGTATGAGAAATTTCAAAGAGCAATAACTCAAAAATGAATAAAGCAAGAGTTATGGTTCTTGTGCACTGCACTGCTCCTTATTGAGATCTATCTACTTATGAAGTTTCAACTTCATAACTCTTATACTTTGTGAGATATGCCCCGGACAAAAAGTAAGTATGAGAAATTTCAAAGGGCAATAACTCAAAAATGAATAAAGCAAGAGTTATAGTTCTTGTGCACTGCACTGCTCCTCAACGAGATCTAACTACCTATGAAGTTTAGTCTTGATACCTCTCATAGTTTTTGTGTAATTGTCCGGACAATATTATGACGGACGGACGGACGAACGAACGAACGAACGGACGGGACGGACGGACGGACAAAGCGACAACTATATGCTCCCCCGAATTTCGGGGGGAGCATAATAAAAAGGATATCGTCACTTTTGAATACAAGTACGAAACCCCTTTTACGATTTGTTTTACTTTTTTCAAATGAAAAGCTGCGAGACAAACGATCATCAACGAGATTCAGCCGCAAAAGCCGATATGACTAAATGTATCTATACAGAATACGATACCTAGCTGATTTCCGAAAAGGATTTCACAGCAAAGCTGATTTACCCAGCTGTATATAGACGTTCGATCAACCGCAAGGCTGAGCCTAAGATTCTTACAGTAAGTATTTATTATGTTAAGGTTATATCAAGGAGCCGAAATGTGTTGGGTGTGTGAAATCATAAGTTCATTAATGTTCATTTCTTATATGACTTGTAAAGTTCTGGTCGCTTGGCATATCATTTATTGAGCATACGAATGTTTAATGTCATGCAAAAAATAAATAAAAGTGAAATTGGAAGTAATTTCTTACCTTGAAAACAGACTTTCTGTGGGAGTCCAAACTTCCTATACTTTCACTTTTGTCCACAATTACTGATACACAAAGAGTCCATAATAAGGACAACAGTGTCTTGGAATCTTATACACTAAGCCATAGCAGAAATGTACAAAAACAACATTCTCAATGTGACTTCACACCAAACATTTGGCAGCCATGTTTGTTTGTTAATTTCTCAAAATGCAAGGTATGGTGATTAATATAGGACATAACTTTCAATGTTATTATTGAATTATCTGCCTTTTGAAGTGAAGGTTGAAACACTACTTATCTGTTAACAAATGAAGTATTCATGACTAAATGAGATGTATTTAATAATCAGGAGTGTTTTGAAATAAGTAAAAAGATAAATAATAACATAATTAGTATATATAAACAAGTATAATGTTATTATATATAATAATGTTTATGCAAGAATTATTTCCATACGAATATTCATAGACACACGTAACTGTCTTATGTCGCAGAAAAGTGCTGTCTTTTCTTTATTTAGTATCTCACCTTTATTAAAATTGTAGTTATAAAAGTTTTAAGTATTCCACAAAAGTCTGACAAACTGAACTGTTTCAAAAATTGTGAATTTTTAAACTGCACTGTCAGTTGTTCTGCCCTTCGTCGGTAAACTGTGTTTATAATTTCACAAATGTGCAACAGCGGTTCTTTTCAAGCAGTTACATTATTTCCTTGACTTGACATGTCACTCGACTTTCGGAAACATCTGCATTGATTGTAGATAACACTTCTTGTCTATCTCGAAGCCAGATGTTTACTGCTATTTTCTTCATAGTTTTATATCTGTTGGCTTCGGTAGATCTCTGTTCATCACTCATTTTCAGAGAAAATACGAAATTAATGATTGCCAAGCAGTGTTTTGACATCATAATTTAAAATTGTTTCATGAATGTCACATCACATGTTGGTACCACAATTGAGGAAAGTTTCATAAGAGCAGCCTTACAAACAGTGCAATGGTGCGTCATTTTCCATACGAAATTCAATAGAGTTCTTTACAAAGTGGTCCCGTTTACGTTGAGCGATGTTGCCACAGAGACAGCCATTTTCTTACGAAAATATGAATAGGAATAATATTTGTTAAATAAATGCAATACAGCCAAAATCAGAAAGTTCCTTTGCGTTTGTACAATTTAAAAACAAATTGTAGAACTTTCTGCAAACTTTTTGAAAACCCTCTTGCATCGTATCTCTTTCCGACTATAGTAAAATCGATTACGTTTATTTAGACTGAAAAATACTAACATGTATTATAATTGATGATAAATTCCAATTCTAATAATAATCATAGAACTGTATCCTGTAATAAATAAATGTTCCATTTATGGTCACAAGTAAAACATGTACCTAGAAGGTGGGTTTAAAACATTGGTGAGAAATATTTTTTACAATGCATAAGACCGTGTAAATAATTTACCTATTATTAAGTTATTATTAGCCTGCCAACATTTCAAAAACACTTCTTATACTAGTAGAAAATACATTTCATTTAGTAATTTTTATTTGGAATGTTAACTGAAATATCATAAGTAATGTCCTATATTGTACACCATACCCTCAATTACTTTGCATTTTGGGAAGTCCTACTTAATAAACTTGTAAACAAATATGGATGTAAAATTATAAGAACAGTCACTTGGAGAGTGCTGTTTTTGTGCATTTCTACTGTTCTTTAATGAATTATCTTCTAATACATTGTTGACCTTGTTATGGACTGTCTTCCTGTGGCAGTAATTGTTTACAACACTGGAAGAATAGGAAGTTTGGACTCCCATAGAAACTCAGTTTTCAAGGTAAGAAATTGCTACATATTTCTCTTATATTTTGACTTTTGCATGTCATTTTACATTCATGTGCTTTATGAATGATATTTCAAGCTAAAAGAAGCTTTGAAGTCGGAAAACAAATTTAATTCATAAAATTTTGATCTCACACACCCAACACACTTCCGATGTTCCATGACAAAATGATACCACCTTAATAAATAAGTGATTTGATATTGGATCTGTTATATGTCCTCGGGTCAGTCGTATTGGCATTGGCTGATTGACTTTGTTATTTGTCCGATGGCAGTCGTATTGGCCCAAGGCCGAGGACAAATAAAAGGGCAAATATCAAATCACTTATTTATTGAAAATTTTATTAAATAACCACATGTACTTATAGCATGACTCTCGCTTCACTTCGCACTTGACTGAGCACTTTCATTAATTTTATAACTACGTCATGAAGCCTAATCTTATACCTCTATACAACTAATATTGATCAGTAGGATTGTTGTACCACAATATATCCGACTGTTTACTGTGATTCCTGCGAGCTCTCAATATCAGACAACTTTCTCTTCCCTGACAGAATGTTAAAATCACCCCAAAATATTATCAAGTTAAAATCAAATGACTGCCATTTCCCAGTGTTTCTTGCTGAAATCTATATCACCTCTTTTGCCCTGCCTTATTAGCCATGCAAACTGCGTCGAAATCGGGCCTTACACATTGACCCGGGTCCCACAAAGTGGCCCTGTTTAAAAGCACGCCGTTGTGTTTTTGAACGTAGAAGATTCTTTTTACAGAGATTATAACGTATACATGTAGTAATTTAATAACTAGTGGTAATTCAATCTCGCACGGTCACGGTTAGAGCGCCTAGCCATCAATTCCGACGACGCAACCAATTGAGCTAATTACCCTGATATACGTTAGCATCACTGCACGACACCGGTAACGGGTTATTTTTACGGCCACCACACTTAACAAATAGCGCTACTGTGAATTTCAAATGATATTGCCTCAACCAGGGAACGACACCGCACCGTCACGGCGACAGCGCCTAGAACTTCGATCCATCCCTGAATATTATTGTCCCTCAAATAATTACAGATGCGTTTTATCCCAAACTTATTTTGTTTTATGACGCATTTTAATTTTAACACTTCAATTTTCAACAAACAAATTCATGTTTTGTTATAGGCTTTTTATTTCTTTTATCAAATCTGTTTTCAAATTTAAAATCGGTCAATTTTTCGGAAAATTATTGGGCAAAACCGAAAATTTGCCCGGCGAAAATCCGTTCCCGCTAGGTGGCATTGTTTCCAAAGACGCGCGCGGCGTCATTCGATTGATTTTGTTTCCAGGCAACGCGCAAAGTTGTAATATACATCTTGGTTAAACATCTTTTTATTCTGAGAAAATTTTCATATTTTGTACGTTTTCACATAAACCTTTTGAGCCACCTCAAAGATTTGACATTTGAATATTCATGTATCAGGTTACAACCATACCGACCCTATACAGATTGAATGAACAAACCATTTAATCTTGATAAAGAGTCTTTCAGTTAATACAATGCTAGTAAGTATTTCAAAAATGTATAATCAACTCTACTTAAATATTGTTTGCATTGAAGATCTATGCCTAAAAATATTTTAAAACCCATACATATATTAATCAATTGTATATTATACATTTTTATTGTTTATTAAATATTTATTGCTTAAACAGTTTGATAAATTAGACAAGAAATCATAATATATCTTAGTTTGAAAAATATTCAAACTCTGTTGTCATATGGGTTGTAATTGTTTTGTGATACGAGAACCTGTTGGGGCAAGTGTGAGGTATTTGCACCCTAGAACCAGGTTTGTTTTGCCACTGAACGTTCCAAGGCGGTATCCCCAAAGGTTCTCTTTTTCGTTAATTGTTTGTGACGTCCTATTTGAATTGACATTCTTATAACAAACATGCTCTCTTTCTTTCTCTCTTCTTTTCGCTGCGAGCGGAGGCTGTGTTTTGAGAGTGTGGCGATTCCTGATAAGCATAAATTAACTTTTTGACATCTATTACATAGCAATGACGAAAGGAGCAACGCCTCAATATGGGGTGATAATGTTGTGCAAACCTGTTTCCTCCTGTAATTAATAAATTGCTTGTTGCATTTAATCTTTGCCATAGATAATTCTTCGTAACTGTTTTTATATTTATAGCTCAAAGTAAGGTTCAGTGATAAAATGTTTTAACCTTTAGAACCTTTTTTTGAAATATGATTTTCTTATTTTTTTATAACCATTTTTCATATTACCGAGGATGCATGAATGCGGGAATCAGTGATAAGTGTGGTGAGTGGATGAATGAATACAACTAAATCGGTTCTAAAAGAACATGCATATTATATTTCGTATTATGTTATAAGACCGGTTTGATGGTTTGGTAAATGGACATTTTATGTCCCCGATTCCTTGTCCTTCCATCACATATCTCATCTACTCCTTAAAAGATTTCAACCAAACTTCACACAAGCGAGTAGATCATAGCTTAGCAACTTATAAAGGATGCATATCGTGCCCAAGAGCCGGCTGATGTATGGATCTCGACCTAACTTTTAGTACCATGACCTCCCCTCATTGATCAAGGTCGCAAAACAGGGTTTGAAGACATAACTTTTAGTAAAAAAATCGTCTGTTTTCAGTCTTTGAGAGGAGCACAACTTTGCAACGCCTTTGGTCAAACTTTATAGAAATGAACACTAGAGGTTGGAATCAAATGAGACATAAATCGATTAATCGGCTTTCTTCATGACCGATCATCGATTTAAGTCGATTAATATATGTATATCTGTCAGAACAAGTTTATTAGTAAGATAAGGTCCAATAACAAGATCAATATAAATTCACTTGAGTATGACAATTTAATTAATAGACAAACTACCCATAGATCTAGATTTAAAAATAAATAATTTATCTGCCTGAGGAGAAAATGTGTGGGATCTGATTTAAATGTCTGGCAATCTTCAGTCAGTAGTGACCTGGCTGGTATAAGCTACCAAGGAGATGCAGCTATGCAAGTTGTTTCGTTCTAAATACAAAACAACATTGCTGTTTTGACTCACTGTGCAGCCAACTCTCTTTCTCATCCAGTCTGAATTTAGTTTTACATCCAAAACGAATATTACCTCCTTGCACATTCCATCCACGACTTTCACATAAAATACTCAATTTAACATGACTGTAAGTGATTCAATCTAAACTTTAATCCTTTTCGCATCATTCTGATATTTCTTGATACACTTGCCCAACTCAAGAGTAATCCATAAAATCGCTGTTAATTTAGTTTATTTTTAGCTGCTGGTATCGGCGTTGTTGTTGTATTGCGAGATAGACTTAAAGATTTTTATTACACAGAAAGATAATACCAAGTAGTAGGGAGGGACAAGAGGTGTTCTTTTTCCCTTTTCCCTCCTGCCTCCGCAAACACGAAACTTTGAAAGAAAAACTAAAAATATGGGTAAAGTAGCATGTCAAGTCATACTGCCCCAACCGCACTTCCAAGAATTATTTTACTGACATACAAAAATGAAATACGCATAATAATCAGAAATTGTCACAATCAGAAAAGTAAACGCAGCCAAAAATTAAAAAAGCTAAGAATTAAATCGTATTAAGTAATGGGTTTAGCAGAACTTGATGTCCAACCATACAAAAATTGCCATGGGGCAGGTTGTCTCTGATCCTATCCAAACACCCTTCATTTCCAAAAATAAAAAAAAAGAAAATTAATTATACTAAAATATTTATATTTTATCATTTTATAAATACATTTATAGGTGCATATTTATTTTTTAATTGCCAAAGGTGAATTATGAATCGGGGAAGATGTGGTGCTCACTTCCACCCACCCCACCCTGACGAAAAACAAAATTTAAATTAAGCTTTAGGATGAAAGAAAATAAATGAAAAATTGAAATAAACGAAAACAATCAGTATAATTTTATTTAATTTTTTTTTCAAAACCTCTATTGCTAATAAATTAATGTCATACTAAAGTAACTTAATTTGAAATAAATCCACCGTCTTGGACAAGAAATCGGGGACAACTGCAACACTACTTAGACACGCTCTAATTTGTTATTATTCTGTATGGTCATAAAGTATACACTGCTTTGCATAACGATGCCATTAGGTTTCTTTATGTTTGTGTGATTTTGCACGCAACATTCTCGGGTTGATGAGTGGGTTTGAGCAAATTCATCAAGGCAACTCGTTATTTTGTTTTCATATGAGTGTTCATTTATGAACACCTAGATTAATCCCACAGTGGCTAATTGTTTCCAAAAAAGGTTATCTTTCTTGTTCTCGTTTTCTTTCATTGTGTGTGTTATATATTTTGATATATATGAAATTGACAATTTTTCAGATTCCGATCCGGTCCGCTTCCGATCCTAATGTTATCAATAACCGATCCGATTCCATTCCAATTGCGATCTAATTCCAATTCGATTGCACTCCATTTTTTCGCTCAAGACAATGCGCTCCAGCGATCATTACGCTCAAAACGATTCATCCGATTCCGATCTTTTCGCTCCCTATTTTCATTGATCAATACTTATCTTTTAGATCTAAAATGACGTCTTATTAAGGTTCAACATCAGCTTAATGTAAGTGTTTATTAAATTAAATTTAAGTTTTTAAATTTCAGCATAAAATTACACCCGATATTGAGATTCATGTTCATTATAGATGTTAAGAAATCAAGCTGGTTTGCCGTAAATCAAGTCAGTAAATGCTTTAGAATTGTATGCATCATCAAACAGTTAATAAAACTTGAGCTTTAATTTACCATGTAGGAAGTAGCAATACACGCAGAATATACCGTTGAGGAGCTAAACATTTTTTTCAGGGTAAATGTACGCTGACATTTTGCTGTTATGAAAGACTTCATAGGAAAATTATTTTGTTCCGTTGTGCGTAATTTACGCTGTAAAATAGGAGTAACAGAGATTGTCACGGGCTTAAAATCTTGTGAAACATTGACAATAAACCTATTTAAAATAGAAATCATGTTATATTTTTGTTGTTGTTTTTCACCGATGAAATCAAAATTTGAAAATAAACAAACTATTTTCTCTTTTAATTTCTGACAGCGCTTATGGTTTTATATTTGATATTGAACTGAATAAGTGTTTACCTACAAAATCGTTTATTAGTTTTAAACATATTTCAGTCGCGAATCTCCTCTTACTAAAAAACTTATACTTTCACGCCACAATGTTGCACGGTTGAACGTATTTTCGTATTAATTAACGCATAAATGGTTCTTTATATAAAAAGTTTTAAGAATTTAATTTCAATAATATTATGAATGTGAATGGCAAACTGATCATTTTCTATTATTTGTCTTCAATTTTATCTACATAATTATCGCTAAATTAGTGTTTTTTACTAGTGTTTGATAGCAGAAAACACAATTAAATTATTGTCAGAAATTGCTTCGTTTAAAGTCGTAAAAGAATCGATAGAAGCAATTCCGATCGCTAATATATATAACTGATAAACTATAAATAGAAGCGATCCGATCCGATCCGGTCAAATGCTCCGGTCTTTTCACTCCAAGCGATCCAAATGCTCTAAGCGATTCGTTTCGATTCCATTCCGTTTCCAACTCGATTGCGCTTCCATTGCACTCAAAATGGGATCGGTTTGCTGTCCGATTCCGATCCGCTTCCGATCCGATTGTCAATTTTATGATTTTCAGTACTGTAAGCAATGTTCTAACTATACCGATTATTAAATTTTAATTTATCCGCAGGGAAGACACTCTTCAAATTTAAAACATACATTGTCATATAATAAATCATTTTTGCTTATGTTTATGAAATTGCCATTAGTATCTCCTAGTGCATTCATAAACCAACAAGAACGTTTATCCGAGATGGGGCAAACCCAAAAGTAACAGAATCGACCGTAGCTTATGTGAAGAGGGTATACCAAAACGGCTAAAACTACTTAAACATCTTCTGTCAAATAACTAATCAACCACATTATTGAAATTCATATTTAATTTCGAAGACATGAATCTTTGTTTACCAAGCATGTATCTGCTACCACTTGTGATTTACATTTACCATGCCCTCTTTCTCCTCTCTTACTTTAATGGCTGTGTGGATAGGTTGCGTCTGCTGGATTTAACTATTCTTTATATGAATATTTCACTTTTCACTTTTTATTAAAAACAGTGGATTTAAGAAGCATGAAGAATCAAATTTGTAGAATATATACTGAGAAATTAAATAATATGATTAGTAAAATTAGAACATTGGTTTAAGACGGTTACGTGTATTTAAATCTTGCAATCAGATTCTACAAGTAGTTTGTACCTAGCAATTGTCTTGGATGTGTCATTATGTAAATGTTCTATGCACTTTCAAGTTGGTGGGTCCTTTGGATTTATTTTAAAAAGGCAGTTTTTTCCTGCTGTATGTTATTGTCTCAAAAATCCATTCCAGATCTAAGATTTAGTCGAATTTGCATATTAAACTATATTCGGCGTGGGCAGTAATATGCATTTCCATTACTGCCCATGAACAGGCCCAATCAAACCGAGCCTGCAATATTTTCATATTTGTCGTGTTCGTCGGCTTTCAAAGTTCCCTTTTCATCTATTTCAATATCACAGTAGCGTTGTTTGTGCCGTGTGGCGGCTGTAAAATGTCTCCCCGTACATTCAATCAGTGCTGTTATCAGTAACGTCCTTTGAAGGTCGTTGAGCACGATACTTATGTACTATGTCAATTGTACCTCTAAAATTGCCTTTGTTTAGATATTTCGGCCAGTTTATAGATGGGTGGTTTCAATATCCCAGCCTTTACAGGTTCGGATATTGTTCAATCACCCCTAGGATATACTTCCTGCTTTTTAAATTTTGCCTATGGCGTTGTCCGTGATATGCAGGATTTATATTCTCAGATCCCCTGTCAAATTTTTATTCTGTTTAGTTCCGCCCATTGTTTTCTCTTTTAGTGCAAACCCATTCTTTTATCTGGGGACCATACGCCGCTGAACATGGAATGGTATTAATCTGAAAATACCGCATTGAAGGTTCCATGTTCACCGCCATATGCATTCCATCGTTTAGAAAGGATCACAATTGTACAGTTTATTGGTGTAAATGGTGGAGCACGCAAATATTTGGCTACTAATTTAGAATGGAATAATACAAAAATATAAGTATGAAAAGTAGAGTAAGTCGGCTTTCAAAGTTCCCATTTCATCTATTGAATGTCTATCAACATTTTGCATGCTATACTTCCTTAATAAACATTCTGTTCTACAATTTTTTTTCATAAAGCAATTTTAAAATCTAAATACCGATTTTTTCCAGATGTCGTTCAGAGGTTGTCATAAAAGTCAGTTACAAGAACGTAAATACTTAAATTGGGTCAAAGGTGGACTGGCGTTGAAATACCTCAAAGACGGTATTTGTGACTTTGCAGATGATGTTGTCATTGACGAGCACAGTCGAATTTTGCAGACTCTAGGACTGACTCCTGGATCAATTTGCAATATGTGCACACTAACAACTCTAAAACCGCCGCACGCCCCTGCTCCTAAAGTTAAGCAGTGTCCCATTGGTCAACGTAACTGCAACTGTCTTCTTAGCAATACTTCAAGTTGTCCAAACAACGCATGTGGCCGCATCTACGATGAAATCGTGAAGTCTCACGGAACACTTCAACCCTTTTGGAAAAATACAGATATCACAAAGTGGACCTCTCACCCATGGGAGATAGCCAAATGCTTCATTAATGTTCCAGGATATGAAAGAAAGCAGTCAGCAACAGATACAGATGTGACGGGACTATTGCATTTGTTTATAAACTGTACATTCTTTCAAGGACACGTTTCATCCGCAATTCATCTGTTTGACAAGGTACGGATCTATAAAATACATCTGGACTATCAGTGTTGTAATTAATTTGTTTTTGATATAGAGTAATTGTTCGAGTTGAAAATATATTGGTTAGTAGCAACTTGTATGAAATGATAGTGTCTCTAGCTGTCAGATAACAGTACTGACTAAATGTACGGGGACACTTTTGACGCCCGCCACACTACACAAATAGCGCTACTGCGAATTTCAAGTGATCGTGTCTCTAGCTGGATGCGAACCCGCACTGTCATGGCGACAACGCCTGGCCCTGCAATTCCCTTAGACGCAACCAACTGAGTTAACCGGGACAACCCCAAAATGGTTGATCAGATAGCCCTGTTAGCAATAATAATGATTCAAGTGTATCGGCAGTAGCAATATTTAAATGTTGCTTGATCTTGATCGTCAACTTGAAATGTACAGACTAACGCAATATTCTTTTTTCAAGAGAGGTCCTTAAACAAGTATTTGTATGGTTCTAGAATGATTTTGATTGATGATTATTGTGACGGTCGCCTGGCAGAAACGTCCCTTATGGTAAAAACGACGTCTTCGCAATAATTGACGTCAAAGTGAATACACTAGAGTTTGGAGGCGTCCAGTTTTAGAATCGCCAATACTCGGAGATTTCATGAAATGATTCTTAGTGAATACATTTGTTTTATATTAGCAATGTAACATTCAAGTAATAAACCACGAGTTATCTTTTATAAAATGACAAAGCTTCCAGGAAAAAGACTGATGATCAGACGAATATACCCCATAAAAAGTGCGAGTGGCATCTGTTTAGGTTAGCGGGATTGTCGTTCCGATTGTTTATAAGAATGTGACAGTGACTGCAAATGGAGTAAACTGCAAATGGAGTAAATGCGATGGCAATCCATTTCTTAATAATCAATCTGTTTTGTACCGTTACGTTTAAAGTAACTTTAAAGTATGGAGCAGCTATTTGAACAAATTAAGATCCCCAAAACGCAATACCGACGATTCGTACTTTCAGAGTGTTATATTGTTGTTGCAATTTATGTAAGCTCATAAGAAAGCAAACTTCTTAACGTTATGTACTTAAAACGGTGAATTGATCGTATACGTCTAATGGCTTCATGTAGATACATTCTCCATTCATCGGTTAATAATAATCATCGTTTTTATTAAATCAAATTCTCGAGAAAAAAAACATAAAATCGCTGCGTCAGCTTCCATTCGTTTACAGTAATTTTTCTGAATCTGAAATTTGAAAATAGTGTAGTATTAATTTATCGAATATCGCTAATTTTTATGAAAATCGATGTGCATGTTGTTAGTTTATGTTATTTTTATGTTGTTTTTTTTTGAAAATCACGTTTATCGGATGAAAATAAAAGGAACCATCGTGTTTTATAAATGACCGCAAATCACGGCCCTCTCACAGTTCGAGCGCGAGACCCATATATCTCTACAGAAACTTACTGTCATTTGGAGAATTTTTTGTTTAAAATTTAAATCTAAAATTACAACTTAACCGAGCTCACAACAATTATTACCGATTTAATGTTCTCGAATTATTTAGTATAATACTTTCTTCAGTTCCCGCGGCTTTTGGTCCAATTTCATGTGAGCATTTTGTAAAATAAGAACCTTATGTTTATAAACATGTACATATATGTACAAAACTAAATACGACAGAAGAAATATTATCCTCCTGTTTGTAAATATAATTATTTTTCCTGTTTGTTAAAGTAAAGTTAAGTATGCTATCTTCCTGTTTTCAAACTCGCGTATCACAAAACGTATTGTCTTCTTCATCTAAACTAGTTTGGATTTACTTTTGTTCTTTTAACTTTGCTAACTAAAGGTCATTCTTTATACTTGCTTATTATTCTAAACTGATGCAAACCAGTCATGGAGCTGAAGTTTGATAGCATCTTTTTAACAATTGAGAGATTATTAAAGATTAAATCATTACTTCATCACACTAACATAACAATTTTACTTGCACCGTATATAAGACTATTAAATACTTCTCAAAAATTGGTAATGATTGAAATTTCAATACACATCATTGGTAGAAAACTGCTTGAAAGGTTTTGCATTAAAGTTTGAGGATAAATCAACGTGTTATTTTAAACATATAAATTACTAGATGCACATCAGACTCAGACTGGACACCATCAAGTAAGGATGTGACACGTTTGTGAACAGAGCGATGATACCGTGTATCAGCTATCATCTGTTTTTAACATCACCTTCCTGATTTCAAAACGAGTAAACTCGCAACACTCTATTTACAAAATTGATATAATTTTCGGCTTTGCATTGGCTACCACTTAAATGAGACTCTTTCATGCTTTTCTCGTGCATATTATTAAAATTTTCGATTCCTTACATGATGTAAAAAAATTCCAGATTAAAATTGATGTTTATACTGAAAAAGTTCACATTGTTGATTTAAAGAAAACAATATCATCAATGATTACTGTAATTAGCAAATTCTGAGTTGTACTGGTATTTCCGTTACAGTAGTGAAGAGAATATCTCAAATAATGGTGACGTTGTGTTAACCTACGGCCTTTATCTTGGCGTTGTGGTTTCATGGCGTTCAATTTTAGGGGTGTTTATTATAAGGGAATACCTCAGCATTTTATTCATTAACATAGTCTGTTATTTCAACCATTTATAAGATGAGAAACTGCAATTAATATTTTTTGCAAAATCGACTTTTTGTGAATTAATTACTATAACGGACGTTTCTATCTCGCGCTTCTTTTGTTTTCATAATAAAATTCTTAAGCGATCGTATAATATACTCAACAAAAAGAAAGTCTCCACATTCCTACCTGTAATTTTGTAAAATTAGAAAATGTAATATAAGTATCATTCACGTGTGTTGGTAAAAATCTGCAGAGTTACTGCTTAAGTGAATATTTCACGAGGGCTGGACCAATGGGATCTTAACCCAACATAAGTGAATGATACTTTTTCTTGCATACCGTATTTTTTTTGCGCAATTTGGGGTATTTTCCTGTAAATTTTTCATTGCACTACTTTTTTATAGTAGCGGAGTGATATACGAGACATTCCATCGTTCATTCATAAGTGCGTAAGACGTCGTGACGTCATATAAGGCGCGTGACTCATTCTACATGGGGGTGTAGAATCAAAATTTCCTACACGGGTGAAAACACCGGATGACCTGATCTGGGATGCAAGAAAATCGAAATTCTTTCTATGAACAAATTTGCATTTCTGTATGAATTGCAAAGAAATAAAACATTCTTGAAAATCTGCAGTCACAACTTAGTTTTCCTTCCCTTTGTTTTAACGGGGGACGGGGGGGGGGGGGTAGGAAGAATTCAGTGATTTCAAAGCAATATTCACATCTATTGAAATTAAATTGCGTCTCCAGTTCTTGTGGTCTATAAAATAACAAAACATTCATTAGTAAAACAACTAGCCCTCGATAAACCGTTAACGAAACTGTGATCATTTGTTATTTTTACTCAGGTCAAAGAGTGGAGGAATAGTGTCTTTCACTCACCGTCTATGGAACTGGAAGACCAGCAGCTCACTGATGGAATAAATGATATCATAACACTTCTTGAAGATGAAAAAGAACTAAAGGCTAAAGAATGCTCAAAGCAGGCAGTGCAAAATATTAAAAATGTAAGTACAACAGAGCTAATTTGAAGTATATCGGCTACTTGTTAATTGTACGCGAATGAATGACACGTTTTTTAGATAGGCCTATTCTAATGTTTTATACAATTTGGATTAAATGTCATTAAGATTTAACACATGGTATGGGATGTCAACGGATACCGAATTCGGTATCCGAATGTTCATATCCGGATTCTATCCGAGTAATAGTATATTTTGGCGTCTATTGTCAGCTATACGATATGACGTCAATATTCCCGCCTTGTTACAGTGAAATAAAATGCACCGTCTGTCCTGTCGGTTCGCGTGCACTACAGGAATTGTTTCTGATCTTAGATGTGACGTTATAGGAACAAAATTTTGAATGGCTTTTTTTCCTTTAATTAACCTAGTACGTTTTAAATAATATATATAGTATGACTCTTAAGTTGAATAAAAAACAAATGTACACCGCTCTAAATATTTCAATTTATTTTAGTAAATTTATTTCGGACACATGAAGTATTTCCAAACGTCGTAATCTTCTTTAGCAGGCATGTTTCCTCATAGATAACAAAAGTTAAGTGCGTAAGCATAAACATTTTGTGAAAGAATGATCTCAAGCATATATCTTCTAAAATTGACTGGACTTAAACACATTGCAAGTATACACTCGCCCAAAGTTCTAATTGGTCATTTTTGTCTGTGAGTTTCATTAGAAAGACATTGACTTAACGCTTTATTTGTGATCCGTTGTCAACATCAGTCTTCAATTTAAGCTTTAATGATGTAATAATTGATTTTGGAACATTTTGGCGAACATTTATCATCAATTTCGCTAAAAATGCATTTCCTTCAGTTTATGGTTAAGCAACCAAAGAATCGATCTTAATCGTGCCTTATGTTTTAATAGGACCATACTTGTGTAGGAAAAACTTAAAATCTTATAAATTCGCAGCAGTTTTGCTTAAATAAATCCCTTCAAAGTACCCGATTTTACAATTACCTCCCTTTTAATTAAAGACTGTTCACATGTTGACCCTTTGGTGTAAGTAAATTCATTTAAGAGAACAATCAATAAAGATTAAAAAGACATTTGATATTTGATTCCAAGACAAAACAGTTCGTTTCACTACCTCTCTAGACATAGGGAAGAAATAGAACTACCATACATTGTAAACATATACAATTGATGACCAATTAGACCTTTGGGTGAGTGTATTGTTCAATAACCCAAGGATATACTAACTGCTTTTTAAATTTTGCCTTCGGCGTTGTCAGTCATATGCAAGATTTATATTCCTCTGTCAAAATTCTATTCTGTTAAGTTCCAACCATTGTTTTCTCCTTTAGGACAAACCCATTCCTTTATCTGGGTACCATACGCCGCTGAACATGGAATGGTATTAATCTAAAAATACCGAAGGTTTCATGTTAAACGCCAAATGCATTCCACCGTTTCGGTTGGATCGAGATTGTATGGGCGGCCAACACCGCCAAAAATGAATAAGTTCATTAAATTTAAAGAATTGTGGCATAATTCAGACCAAACTCATTCAACTCGTAGGACCATTTAACTTAATTCGATGCATTTTCATTTAATTCGGTGCAAAACTTTGCTCAGTACGACAAACTGCCAATCAATCCGAACGAGTTCCATTCAAACAAGTGCACAATGTCATTTAATTTGAAGTGAGTTCATTCAAAACAGAGTATAATAATTCAAAACAAACATCTATGTGTTTTAATTCAGTATAATATCTTTTAAAAATATGAAGCAGAACATTTAATTATAGCAAATCCCTTCTCATCCGATATCATTTAATTCAAAGCAATGCTTCACAATCCAATATGATTCATTATCGTTTAAGCCGATGGAACTCCATTCAATTCGAAGGTTAGCCAGTGAATTCGGTGAGGGGGCGCTGTAGCATTCCTTAGAGCAGTTTCTTCCCTTTGTCCCTTTCCCAGTCAACACAAAGTATCAATTCCTAACACAAACTGTTTATTTACATTTTTTTTCCATTTATATAATAGGAAATAAAACGTTTGCTTGATTTAATATATTGTTATGAAAAAAATGTGTTTCAAATGTTACATAGTATTTTCGAAAAAACTTTAAACAAGAGGTGTTTGTCAAACACAAATGCCCCCCCCCCCCCCCTGACGTGCAAGTGATATCTATTAGCATTGAATTTAAATTTTTGGAAATTTAGAGACTTTTGTAAGCTTTAGCAATGAAGGGTACCAGTCATGAAAGCAATTTACAAGACGGTGGAACTCCTATCAATAACCAGGTCATCCAATGAGAGGATTACATTTACCTCGACAAACATAAGCGCGTGTAGATTAACCTAGTCTAACACAAAGGATTTTATTGTAATTTAAATCAAATATTCGCTATTGGCGGAGATATAGTAGCTCTAGTGTTATGTCAATTCCGGTAATGTGCAGGCTTTAGTGACCATCCATACGAAACCAAAGCATTTAATAAACACAAGTGAGTGATAATCAGTGCCTATTTATGACACGGCATATATTGAAATAGTTTAAAATTAATGTTATGGATCATTAATATATATCTTTACTTGAAATTGTCATGGGGAAAAATAATCACAACTTTACACTGAGAAGTATTTTATTTTATTATACAAATAAACATAAAAACGTTGTCTAGTTATTGATCGAACAAGGTTTTTTGTTGTCAAGGACACCGTGACCTTGACCTGTGACCTACTGACCCCAAAACCAATAGTGGTCTTCTACTGGTCACGACCAACTTCCACACCAAATATGAGGTCTGTATCACAAAGCGTTGTCTAGTTATTGATCGGACAACGTTTTTGTATGCAAAGGCCACTGTGACCTTGACCTTTGACCTACTGATCCTAAAATCAATAGGGTTCTTCTATTGGTCATGACCAACCTCCACACCAAATATGAGGACTGTATCACAAAGCGTTGTCTAGTTATTGATCGGACAAGGTTTTTGTGGTCAAGGCCACTGTGACCTTGACCTTTGACCTACTGACCCGAAAATCAATAGGGGTCTTCTACTGGTCATGACCAACCTCCACACCAAATATGAGGACTGTATCACAAAGCGTTGTCTAGTTATTGATCGGACAAGGTTTTTGTGGTCAAGGCCACTGTGACCTTGACCTTTGACCTACTGACCCCAAAATCAATAGGGGTCTTCTACTGGTCATGACCAACCTCCACACTAAATATGAGGACTGTATCACAAAGCGTTGTCTAGTTATTGATCGGACAAGGTTTTTGTGGTCAAGGCCACTGTGACCTTGACCTTTGACCTACTGACCCCAAAATCAATAGGGGTCTTCTACTGGTCATGACCAACCTCCACACCAAATATAAGGACTGTATCACAAAGCGTTGTCTAGTTATTGATCGGACAAGATGTGGTCTATGGACCGACCGACATACCGTATGTCGCGACCGACATACCGACCGACATACCGACCGACCGACATGTGCAAAGCAATATACCCCCGCTTCTTCGAAGGGGGGCATAATAACACAAACATCTTTAGATTTTTAAGCTAAAACTATATAACCTGTACGTGTACATAATGATTTAAACAGACGGTTTCTTAAGGTTTATTTAAAATAACTCATTTAAAAACCAAGCTTTACATATAACAATGTTGTGTTACACAAAAACTCTGGGTGAATAAGAAGGGGTTTCTCTTGAGACATACGAAAGAAAACAATACTGCACCGCTTTTAACACCCACTGGCAAATTGCACGTGCATATTTAGTGTTATATAGGCTTATAACATTGTATTTTACCAAACACAGCTTGTGTCATATATATCATCGGACAAATGTAGACCCAAATCTGTCGTTGCATCTGAACAGAATTTCCATGTACTGTTTCCTATTGCTAGTGGGCACAATTTCACATAAATCCACGTCATTGTATAAATTCAGCAAGCAAAGGGTCACTGTACGGGCATTTGCTAAAGTATGGAGTGGAGTGTTGGAGTGGAGTTTTGGAGTGGAGTCTGGAGTTCATTTTGGAGTCAGATTTTGGAGTGACTTTGGAGTCAAATTTTGGAGTCGAATATTGGAGTTGAATTTTGGAGTCACTTTGAAATATTGTTTAAATACATGATAACTTGAGCGTTAAATATTTTATTAGATAGAGACGTTAGATTGGAGTTCTATGATCATGATCTTTGTACATAATCTGGAATAATTTTTAGTAGATTACTTGGTCTTTAGACTTTGGAACCGATCTAAAATACAGGAGTCTGTTGATAACTGGAGACAAGTATAGCAGTTCCACCATTCTGGAATATCAAGCTGTTTTAATGCTCTATAGTAATTTTCTTTTTGCATTGACTTGTGAATTAATGTTTTAGAACAACAACTTGATTGTGAAATGATAGCCATTTTGTACATTTAAAATAAAGAGTACTTTCGTGTACCAAAACTTAACAGTCTGAATCAAAATCTTAAAACATACAACAAATCTGCATTAACCAGCAAATGGCATCTGTGATCTCTATTTTTATATTTTAAAGTTATCCACCTTCGTTCTCAGTTTACGTCCGAGTTTTAATCAGCATCGCTATAGCTTGAAAACGAATCTGATAAACTTGATATTAATGTTTAAAAGCTTACATAGATGCGCAACATAGTTATGTTGTAAATGGAACATATTGCTTTATTGCTAGTATTGATACATTAAATTGACAAGTGAAAGAGAGTTATTAAAATTAGATAAATGAAAAAAAGATAACCTGCATTTCTTTACCAATATAAACATCAAAATGACTTATACTCTACCACATAATATAATAATATGTCACCGTCGGACACTAAAGCATGATATTTAACAAATACACTTGACAATGCCTTAACATATGCCGATCTTCCGATTTCACTAACAATTGAATTTAATAAACTGCAGGTTATGATATCATAATTATTTTTCATACTGTTACGGTAAGATTGCATTTTTCTGGACTACTTCATTATTCTAAAATGCGTGGCACATAACCTTTTTTGCATAACCTTTGCTCCACGGCTGGGACATATCTAATGTCGACCATTGTAGATCCAGATATGGATTCATGTCTTCTAGACAAAATACTTATGCATGACGCAAAACCCTTTATTTCATGGATATGACATTTATCTCATGGCGACCATTGTAGATATAAATCAGTTGCACATCTTGTAGTCAAATCTGGAACTTTTCTTGTCCCTTCGAATTCATTAGATTAGTTTACCAACAAGCGAATAGTGTAGATCCTGATCACACTTGACAGATGTGCAGGCAGATTCGGATCTATACTGGTCACACAGAGGGGATATAATTAATGTTTTCACTTTTAGTAGATTTTGATAAGTTAGAACTAAAGCCTGTACACAATAATTGCTATTTGCCATTTTAAAGCATAAGGGTAAATTAATATTGAGCTGTTTGTTTTATTTCTACTAATTAATATGAAATCTACACTCTAACAATGTTTAAACCTGATATTTAAAATGATCTTCGATAATTCTACATTATATTAGTTAATACATGTATTAAACTTAAATAAAAAAGCTGTTTGCCATTGTTTTGTATTTAAAAAGTTAATGTACAGAAATGTATTGTCTGAGGTTAACCTAGACTAGCCACTAGTCTGATAATTAGTTTGTTTTGTCTTTTTATTTATTTTTTATACATCATAACAGACTTTTATTGTAGCCAGTCTATTTTCTATCATACTGCATTTAGAGAGATGTCTGAATTATGAAGTTCAGATAGAGATGAAGACTGGCTCAAGATAATTAGTTGGAGAATTAATAAAAACAAAATACTTCATCGCCTGGAATCCAGGCTAAGGTTAACCTTTTGCCTTCTTAATTGATCTGCAAGAGCTGAAATAACATCTAGAATATTTCAACAAATGAAATCACCATAAACTACAACCACCGCTACTCCTAATGATGATAATGTCACCTCCTGCAGAACTATAAATTTCTCTGGCCTGTAGAATGTTGACAGAAGAACGATACTAGCCCATATCTTAGAGGGAGACAGAGTTTAACTGGCATCACCTGGGGATGACTGCTCTAATGGCATGACATGTTATTATAACACAGGTCAGAGAGAGCATTAGGCCATCTTATTGAACTTTTCATTTTCAAAATGTAGCTTAACTTCAACAGTATTATTGCACATAAAATGTGTTTTACTTGTATCACCCATGTCCCAGTATTCAAGATAAAAAGTGATATAATTCAACTACGAACATATTCTGTTGCATTTTTGATTACTTTTGCATGAAAATGCCCAAATGCGTCAGGTTGTTGCGATTTCGTGAAGTAATTTACATACAAAAAAGCGGAATTATTATTTATAATTTTTTGATCTTCATAGCTATTTGTTAGTTTATGTAGAAATGGTAAAAAACTGTAAATTTCAAAGATAGATAATAGCACTGTTTCATATTTAAAAATGGCTAAAATATACAAAAACTTATATTTCATATGTTTAATTTTAAATAACTCAAATGCCAAGATAAATGGTGAAATAAAATATTTTCGCACATCTTTTTTTCTAACTTTGGGACTACCAAACTCTCATCTTAAAACAATGAAGTATTCTTAGGTAACCTTAAATGTTACGAGAGGCATGGGATTTTCCTGCTTCATCCAGAGAATTTATAGACATAAAATCACAGAAAAGTCTTTAAATGAAATTAAGCATCAGTCTATTGATGGTGGTATTTGTTATGACCAATGTTTTACGACCTTTTTCATATATCACTTATTATTTATTATAAACTTTCTTCTATTTTCAACAAGTTCTAATCTCAAGCCTTATCTCTACTACAAAATAAAACCTAAGAACAATAATGGAATCATCAATGACTTCTTAAATCTTGTAATAACAAATATAAAAAGTGACTCCAAAATTCAACTCCAAAATTCGACTCCAAAATTTGACTCCAATGTTTGACTCCAAAGTCACTCCAAAATATGACTCCAAACTGCACTCCAGACTCCACTCCATAACTCCACTCCAACACTCCACTCCATACTTTAGCAAATGCCCACTGTACGAGACTTCTGATATAACAAAAAAATAATATCAATTTGTAATTATGTTTTTCCTATAAAATTACAAAACATATTTTTACTACGGTATTGAGATGCATACTGACTAATCAATGTAGTTTCAATCTTTATAAATTATATCATTTTATTCTGGGTCAAGAGGTAACTCGTCCCGAGAAATTGTGACCTGTTGATTAATTAACTGGGGGTTTCATTGATAAGAATAATATCAAATTACACCATGGAATTCAGGGATAATGTTTAACACGGGTTCAAAGTTCAAAGTTCTCCAACAGATTTTCCTTGGGGAATCTTAATTAGACTATTAGCAAGTTAATATAAAGATTAAGATTTTGAAGTAATTTCTTTCAAAATCATAGCAAAATCTTTCAAACTTATTATAATCGAGAGTTAGCACTCTTGGTATTTACGATTGTTCCTCTACGAAGTTACATTTATAATAAATCTACAATCCATGCTTATTACGAATAATCTGCTTTATTACTACTACATTAATGTTAATACTTTTTATAACATTATGCACAATAAACAAACGGACAATAGGCAGTTGATGTTTAGACATTTTAAACAAGCGTTTAAAAATGAAATGTGCGTATTCGGAATAGCCACATTCAGTCAAAAAGATAATTTAAAAGACAATAACAACAAAAATTAGAACCCGAAGTGTTACCGTTTTGTCGGTGGCAAAATATTTTGCCGCTGGAGTTTTAAACCAGGTTCTAGGGTGCAGCAGTCTCATACAATGAAACAGTTCGATAACCACATGCTAGTAGTTGTGCTGTTGCTTAAAAGCCTCTCAAAGAACAACAGTTTTATTGCATTCAGTTCGACTTAAACTTCTAACTACTACTGCTACTGCCCCTTTTACTGCTGCTCCTCCTCTAGACCTCGATCTGACTGTTCATGTGCCTATTTGGAGCTTACTTCTAACACTGGTCCTAAATTTGACATAAATTGTAAAAAGTATTATGTTTTCCTTTCAAGGTTGCAAGAAAATCTTTTAAAAGACTAGCCCCATCAGAGAGAATGTCCGCAATTAAACATCGTAAAAAGGCTTGTTTTAGCCCTCTACACTCTAACCAACGTTTTAGCTGATAAACAGAATGATCTTCAATTATTCCAAATTGAAATTTTGCTCCAGGAATATCATCTTCAGTTAATTTAATTTGCAATAAGAAAGACCAGTTCGCCATTGTTTTGTGTAGAAACACAGCATAATCAGTCAATGTTTGTCTGAGGTTAACCTTTTGACCCTCTTAATCACTCTGCTAGAGATAAGTGACGTCAGAGCTGAAAGGCGCTATTCGGTGCATTAAGGCGGCGGACGCCAGTAACCGGTCCTAATTTCACAGTTTCCGACACACACTCTGTACCTAGTCTACGAAATCAATCCACAACAACTACCTGAAACAGAAATCAGTGATTACTGTAAACATATGGCTATAAGCTACTCAGGCAACACAAATTCAGGCTATGAAGAACTCCTCAAAAAATCCAAGGAACACTGAAATACAGTCCAAGAATCACTTTTGCACAGTCGGCAGAGACAAAAATCACGAAAACTAAAATCTTGCAAAATATTAATGTCCAACCGACAACTCCCAGAAATGGTTGCTTTCAAACCAGCTGAAACAGCAGATTCAGAAAAGAATATAGCCCATAGCTGTCATCCCTACCGATTTTCCGCAACACAAAAAACATCCAACTGAATTTCTGACCCGGAAACAGATTACTATACAGGATTTCCCTAGTTTCGAATTCAAGCCCCTGCATCACACTGATCATCACCTGGCTGCTGTTGGTTTCTAACAGTTATTAAACAAATATATTCTAAATACCTTGAAAACACAAAACCTGTATCTATAATTAATTTAGGCTTGATAAATGTCAAAATATCTTCATAGTATCCCCTATTTCATAATTTCTACATGGCCAGTTCGGGTAAGTGGCTATCTTACTGGTATGCGCTCCCATCATCTTTTCATTCAGTGCAACCTCGTTCCATTCGGTTCAACCTCTGTATAAATCGTCTTATCTGGAGCAGGCGCCTTGGGAATAATTAACCGCCGTTAATCATTAGTGATCATTTCAACGAGAAGTTTTCATATTAATTAACTGGTTACGGGATAGGTTACCATTAAAATCAAAGGGTGCATATTTATAATACTGTTTAATGTCAGTACCATCAATACCAAAGCAGATGCATGACTTAAAATGGCATAATGTACATTGGACCTCAAATTAAGATTTATAAATGTTTTAAAATAGTTTTCGTAGCTCGAAAAATAACCCCTAAACTGCAGACCAGTGCTGATAAGACAGCTCAATTTACAGTTATTTTTGGGAAGCGAAAATTCTTGTTTAGACTTTGAATAATAATAATAATAATAATAATAATAATAATAATAATAATAATAATGATAATGTGAAGTGTTCATTACACGATTTTCAAAAGAAATATATTACATAATTGAAGTATAAAATAGCAGATTATAAAACTATATGAAAATATTCTAATACTGTTTATTATTTGGACTATTAGATCTATCCTATAAATATGTTATTGTTTTATCTGCTATAATATACCAAAGTAAGTTTTTAATCTCCAAGTTAAAGAACACACCATTACCATTTCATTTCAGAAAGGAATTGCTGAATCGGCAAATACTACAAGCAAATAAGAAATAGAAAACTATTTAACCAGCGAAATGTCACAAGCTCCTTTTCGCGGAATATCAGCTAATGATATTACTAAAACAAATGATGGGGAAAATTAAACTAATTTAGATGGAGGAAAGCTAGGTCTAGGTCACTGCAATAGCGCCTTTCAGCTCTGACGTCACTTATCTCTAGCAGAGTGATTAAGAGGGTCAAAAGGTTGACCTCAGACAATCATTTACTGAATATGCTGTGTTTCTATACAAAACAATTGCAAACTGCTCTTTCTTATTGCAAATTAAATTAACTGAAGATGATATTCCTGGAGAAAATTTCAATTTGGAATAACTTAAGATCATTCTGTTTATTAACTAAAACGTTGGTTAGACTCTAACTTAGAGTGTAGAGGGCTAAAGCAAGCCTTTTTACGATGTTTAATTGTGGACATTCTCTCTGATGGGGCTGATCTTTTAAAAGATTTTCTTGCAACCTTGAAAGGAAAGCATAATACTTTTTACAATATGTCAAATTTAGGACCAGTGTTAGAAGTAAGCTCCAAATAGGTACATGAACACAGTCAGATCAAGGTCTACACATTTACTGTTTAATTAACAAGCAAATGATTTTTTTGGCAAACACCTTTTTAATAAACATGGAATTGACTGACATAAATTTAGAGGTTAGGGGTAATATCATAACCTAATCATCATATGACATTTCAACAAAAAAACCCTGAAATACATTAAGAAACACGCTGCTTCGAAAAAATATTTTAAGAAATATGGCAAATCTGTTCTGCAGTATCTCTGGACGAAAATGGATCAGGATGCCCATTAGTCGGACTCTGCCCTCCCACAAAGTGTAGACTGCAAATGTATGTGCTTCTTTTCACATCCGAGAGTTCCTTCAATGTGTTGGTTGCACATAACTTGATACAACTTTGACATTTTTCAGGCTGGGTTATTGGCTTGGGAAATGGGATGAAAAAACTCCTTTCACTTCATCTTGACATTTTTTCACAATAACGGGAGTCACTTCTACATTCATCCCAACAACAATGTTTATTCCCTTCAGTTTTCTGCTTAATATTAAATTCATTTTCCTTGTGTTTCAAAGAAAATTTTGCCACTGCCCAGCATCTGCAGCCACTTTCAAACAAAGAATGTAAACACTGGCCAATGTCTGACATACGGGCAACTTAGATTGATGTCACTGATAAGGATTACCTGTTGTTCTAAAAATAGCCTGTCTGAAGAACGCTATTGAACGAGGTTGCACCGAATTACACGAGGTTGCACCGAGTTGAACGAGGTTGCTCCGAACAAGCAAATTCGTTGAATTTATATCCCCCGCCGAGTACTGGTTATTACTAACACAACAGCTGAAGTCATAGGGCTTTATTTAGATATTTATTATGGATGGCAAAAAAGGTGAAAAAAAACTTCAGATGGTGAAAAGGGTTGGGCAGCTCACCAGAATATAAAAATGAGACAAAAAGTCTTCAAGTTGTTGAAGTGAAGAATGCAGTAGTAAAAATATAGTGCTGTATTTAAAAGAAATCTATGCAGAAGTTGCATAGAAGTAGCATATAAACGAATACTACTCTATATGCATAGTGCATAACTTATCAAAGGGCCATAACTCTGTGTTAAACGGTCAGACCAGAACAGGACAACAATATGGGCATCTTGTCTTGGTATTGATGGTTTCCATAGATTCCTGCTGAGAAATAGCAAGGAAACAAATACTGCTTTACAAGCAAAATGCATAACTTATCAAAGGGCTATAACTCTGTGTTAAACGATCTGACTGAATCAAGATGACAATATGTGCGTCTCCTCTTGGTATTGATGGTTCCCAGAAAGTTTCATTAAAATCCATCCAGTAGTTGCAGAGAAATAGCGTGGAAACAAATTCTGCTCTATTTGCATAAGGTATAAGTTATCAAAGGGCAATAACTCTGTGTTAAACAGTCTGACCGGAACAAGATGACAAAATGGGCATCTCGTCTCAGTATTGATGTTTCCCAGAAAGTTTCATTTCAATCCATTGGGAAGTTGAAAAGAAATAGAGCGGAAACAAATACTGCTCTATTATGCATAAGTCATCAAAGGGCAATAACTCTGTGTTAAACAGTCTGACTGGAACAAGACAACAATATACACATCTCTTCTTGGTATTGATGGTTCTCAGAAAGATTAATTGAAATCCATCCAGTAGTTGCAGAAAAATAGAGGAAAAGAATACTGTTCTATAATATGCATAATGCATAAGTTATCAAAGGGCCATAACTGTGTTAAATAGTCTGACAGGAACAACAGGATGATATGCACATTTCCTCTTGGTATAGATGGTTTCAAGAAAGTTTCATTGAAATCCATCCAAAAGTTGCAGAGAAATAGCGCGGAAATAAATACTGCTATATATGCATAATGCATAAGTTATCAAAGGGCAATAACTCTGTGTTAAACAGTCTGACTGGAACAAGACCATGACATGCGCATCTCTTCTTGGTATTGATGTTTTCCAGAAAGTTTCATTGAAATCCATTCCGTAGTTGCAGAGCAATAGCATGGAAATGAATACTGCTATATATGCATAATGCATAAGTTATCAAAGGGCCATAACTCTGTGTTCAGCAGTCTGACTGGAACAAAACGACAATATGCGCATCTCCTCTTGGTATTAATGGTTCTCAGAAAGATTCATTGAAACCCATCCGCTAGTTACAGAGAAATAGCGCGGAAACGAATACTGCTCTATATGCATAATGCATAAGTAATCAAAGGGCAATAACTGTGTGTTAAATGATCTGACCGAAACAAGACAATGATATGCGCATCTCCTCTTGGTATAGATGGTTCTCAGCAAGTTTCATTGAAACCCATCCGCTAGTTACAGAGAAATAGCGCGGAACAAATACTGCTCTATATGCATAATGCATAAGTTAATGAAGGGCAATAACTCTGTGTTAAATGGTCTGACCGAAACAAGACAAAGATATGCGCAACTCCTCTTTGTATAGATGGTTTTCAGCAAGTTTCATTGAAATCCATTCAGTAGTTGCAGAGAAATAGCGCGGAAACGAACACTGCTCTATATGCATAATGCATAAGTTATCAAACGGCAATAACTCTGTGTTAAATGGTCTGACTGGAACAAGACAACGATATGCGCATCTCCTCTTGGTATTGATGGTTCTCAGAAAGATTCGTTGAAATCCATCCAGTGGTTGCAGAGAAATAGCTCGGAAACGAATACTGCCCTATATACATAATGCATAAGTTATCAAAGGGCCATAACTCTGTGTTAAATGGTCTGACCAAAACAAGACAACGATATGCGCATCTCCTCTTGGTATAGATAGTTTGCAGCAAGTTTCATTGAAATCCATTCAGTAGTTGCAGAGAAATAACGTGGAAACGAATACTGCCCTATATACATAATGCATAGGTTATCAAAGGGCCATAACTCTGTGTTAAATGGTCTGACCGGAACAAGACGACGATATGCGCATCTCCTCTTGGTACTGATACTTCCTACAGAGTTTCGTTGAAATCCATTCAGTAGTTGCAGAGAAATAGCGCAGAAACGAATACTGCCCTATATACATAATGCATAAGTTATCAAAGGGCCATAACTCTGTGTTAAATGGTCTGACCAGAACAAGACGATGATATGCGCATCTCCTCTCAGTACTGATACTTCCCACAGAGTTTCGTTGAAATCCATCCAGTGGTTGCAGAGAAATAGCCCGGAAACGAATACTGCCCTATATACATAATGCATAAGTTATCAAAGGGTCATAACTCTGTGTTAAATCGTCTGACCGGAACAAGACGACGATATGCGCATCTCCTCTTGGTACTGATACTTCCCACAGAGTTTCGTTGAAATCCATCCAGTGGTGGCAGAGAAATAGCCCGGAAACGAAATTCGGACGGACACCGTGACACCGTGACGGACGGACAACGCCAAAACAATATCCCCCTCCCGATTTCATCGGCGGGGGATAATTAAACGAGGTTGCACCGAATTGAACGACGTTGCACCGAATTGAACGAGATTGCACCGAATTGAACGAGGTTTCACCGAATTAAACGAGGTTGCTCCGAATTGAATGAGGTTGCACCGAATTGAACGACGTTGCACCGAATTGAACGAGATTGTACCGAATCGAATGAGGTTGCACCGAAATGAGTGTGTTGATGCATTAAATTAAAGCAGAATAAGCACCGTTTCTAATGGTAATACACTGAATTGGATTACTTTATGTCTTGTTTTAGGAGCAATATCGCTGCGTGGTTTGTAAATACACCGAAGCGAAGCAGAAACTGCTTTGTTTTGACAATTAAAGTCTTTCTTTGCAACATTTTTGTTTGAATTAAACGGATTTGTTCCCCGATGTGTTTGTGTTATGACTGAATTAAAGCAAATTATTCATTTTTGGCGGTGTTGGCCGCCCATAAGATTGTACTGTTCATTGGTGTAAATAGTGGGTTGCGCTCAAACCGGCGGTAGGCGTCGTTGGCATTTGTAGTCGCGCCCATGAATAGGCTCAATCAAACCGAGCCTGCAATATTTTCAAATTTGTCGTTTTCTATGGATTTCAAAGTCCGCTTAACGACTAGATGATAGAAGAAGAGTTATTAATAAATGCTAACTCGACACGGAAGTTAAACTCAACTGACAATAACTGACATCGTTAATTATTAGACACCCAGTTTTATGTTATCAGCAGAACTTGTGGATTGTCATAACTGGCAAACGAGAATGAGTCTGCCATTTTCGCGCCTTTAATCTGTAAAACGAACACCGCCTGGAATTTTGTAGCAGTTTTATGGCGATCAATATACCGACCGAAATTGATAATGGCATGTAATGTTTAGATAGATGCAACCATTTAAGCACTTTAGACCGCACGATGATATTTAAACACTTTATACGAAATACGTATCCTGATACTGAAATAGTATCCGGATATAAAACTCAAAAGTTTTATTTTAAGCTTCAACAAGAAAACTTCATCATAACAACAGAGACAGAGGCGGAGGTATGTCGTGCGGCACTTGCATCCATCACTTTGGCAACAAATGAATTAAAGCATTCACGGGACGAAGCAATGAAAGACATAGAGTTTAGAAAAGAAGAAGCAAAGAAATACATGGAATTAAAACAAGAAGAAGCACTGAAAAAAGTTCAAGAGACAGCAGAATCTGGCAGCACACAATTACAACTCGAGTTGTCCGAATTACGTCTGAGAGTCGATAACCATGATTTAGACATAGCCAACTTGCAAACGGTAAATTTTCTGTTTTTTTTTTTTGTTTTTTTTGCGGACGGTTACTGAAAGACAAGATAGGTACTCTTATACTGACTTTTCGTATAAATATATAATAGTGTTATATGTAAGAATTATGATCGCATGTCTATGCAACCGTATTTATTTACGCCACCTTTTATGTGCTGTTATTGCAGACAAAATGGTGAGTTTCCGGAAGAATTGTGTTTATGCATGAAACTATTTTAAGATATTTTGAAACCGATTACCTTTAGAGAAAATGAAAGACTACTTGATAACATTAAACACGGGGTCTTAAAAGAGGAGTGTACCCCTGCCATTCAATTTATTCAATTCAAAACGCGTAATTCTTTAATTTCTAATTACTGATTTCAAATTCGCGTTTGTATCTCTCTTCCTAGTCATATCAGATACAACAAAGAACGTATGGCTAAGTTTTAAACCACCCGCTTGAAACTGTAATATACTTGATCCGTGTACTTTTAGCTGGCCCCCGATAACTGACTGCATATTAACGCTATGTTGAGATAATTTTGGTGGATATGATAACAAATCGTGCACTTTCTAATGACAAAGAATTAAAGCACTTCGGAATCTACTAAAGCTCTATATCTTTACTTTCCAATTTTAACTTAGTAAGACTTTGGAATTTCTACATCAGTTCAACAAAAAATTTCTTTAGCTGAATTATTAAATTTTCTCCTAAAAAGGTGAAATAGCGGCTTCAATTTGATAGGAGTATCTTAGTTTAAATGCTGCTTAGAGTAATTCTTTCCCTCCTGCTCGGATAGATACCTAACACAATTACTGCGCAAATGACCTATCATGCCACAGTGCCAACAAGATTTGAATATTGCTTTTGCATTTACCTTATTTTCCTGATTATCAGCATTAACCGTTCGCGTTCTACAATTTCGGCGTGTGACCTTTTCTATTACTCACAATTATTGTATTTTTCTTGAAGAAGAACATGAGTTCGAAAATTCGAAATTAAAGATTGAATTTTTTCAAAAACATTAAGTTATCATTTTTCAAATTCTCCAAATTCCATCAAAAATCTAAAATTTTAAATAAAATGATTCACGTCAAAAAGTCTGAGCTCAAGCATGATCTACAAAGATCTGGTCATCGGTGCAAATCACAGTCTAAGAAAAGAACTTAACGAACAGAAGAAATCCTTCTCATTTTAAGCAAAAAGTAGTGCCAATGTTGTGTCTTAAAACTTATAAAATAAGTGCAAGTTTCTTTGTCGGACTGATTATGAGTCCTTGTTGTTTGCAAAAAGCTCCAGATAGTTCGATAGTTGTATACTTCAACTTCTAATCTCAATGTATATTACTTTATTCTTACAAGAATACTTCCATTGACAAATAAAACTCCACTGCGAATATTTGCTTATACCTAGCAAAAGGTACCATTACCATAAAACCAAGAGTTTAGATAGATAAAAAGGGAACTTAGAAAGATTGTCACTGTTTAATTTAAGATAATCAAAGTTTACGAGTTTGTTCCTGTACCATATTACTGAAATACGCTGACACAACAATATCGCCCAGGCTATAGGAGCACCGGAGCTGCTTCTTTAATCCTTGTCATTGTATTCTTGCTGATTTTACTCCAGGAGCTCTCGCTAAGATCATTGAGTACCCTCCTTTGGCTTTGCAAACTAACCATATTGTATTTCAGTTTTGGTTTCAGTTTTAATTCCTGTTTGAGATCATTACAGAATTATGAGTATCAAATATATAATTATACTCTTACCGATTTCTTTCAGAGAGTCAAGGACATTGAAACTGAAGTCGAGAAACTTAAACAAGCACATGATTCCCAGATGGAACATCTCCGGGAAATTCAGCATTTAATAAGTATGTACACTTAACAACTTTTCTAAGTATACACCTTCGTACTGGGGCATTACTGGCTTGCTTTTTGGGCTATTGCCCTAAAACTTTTAATAAACCATGCAATAGATAATAACTGATTAATTAGTAAAACTTCATTCAAAATTACAGACAACTGACTGCTCAAAATCATTTAGAATACTGGCACCCACAGAATACAAATTCACAAAATCAGTTAATAAAGCGGATGTTCAACTAAATAAACGAATTAAGCGTACATATAAATGAACATTTGGAACCGACAAATATGCTATTCTTCTATTTCTGTTAAATTAAATTCATTTCATTCTAATCTTAATGTTTTATAACTGTTTATAGTCCAATCCACTTTTGGGGCAAATCAGTTTGAATGCATAAAATGTAGTCGCCTATCTTTTAGTTTTCCAATATGCCTGTTAAATTCGACCAATTTTTCAGTTAGTATTTATTGCATTTTTATTGAAAGTTTTAGAGCAAAAGCTCAGTTATCAAGCCAGTAATGCCCCAGTACGAAGGTGAATACTTAGAAAAGTTGTTAAGTGTATCTCTCTGTATGTTACCAACATTGAGTACCAAATGATATTGCCTCTACCTGGGAGGGAACCCGCATCGTCAGGGCGACAGCGCCTAGCCCTGCAATTTCGGCGACGTAACCAATTGAGCTAACCGGGATAAACCCCAAAAAATGTTGACGGATAGCCCTGATATATAGAGGATATTTGTTGTTTTTTTCAGTGCGTAATCGAAAATTAATTTCACGAGTGGCCGTAAGATTTTTATATTTTCACGAGTGGCGCAGCCACGAGTGAAAATATAAAAAATCTTACGGTCATAAGTGAAATTAATTTTCGATCACGCACTGAAAAAAAAACAACAAATATTCTATTTATTTCATGCTTTCCAGTGTTTTAAGGGAAAATATTGAATAAATGAGTAACAGATACAACTCTACGTACCCCGTGGTGCGCCCTAATGTTTACCACTGTTTGCATGTGAGAGACGCTATTCAAAATAGTTCCAAACAAAATCGTTAACAATAGTTAAAGCTTGCAAAACATGTGTTTATTTTTATCAAGTCCGTAAACAATAATAAATTTCAAAGAAATATTTTCATATTTTTATTCAAACTGACAAATAATAATAGAAACAACAAAGTCATCAATGACTAGGCCTTGTCTTATTAAAAAATTAAACAGTATCAGATTTCTTTTTGATATCCTTCCATTATAGTTTCTTGGTTAGGTAACGCAAAGAGTGGATTATATATTCACCACATCAAAAAAAATAAGCAAATGATGGCATTTGACCGAAAAAAACAAAATAGAATAATCGTTATGGTGCAAAAGATTCATTTTATCAGATTTAGATCTATACTTTTTAAGCAATTCAAAGAAATAAAAACAATAAAATTCATTATATGTTTTTAATATGTGTATGTTATGTGACTTTGTTGATCCTGGTCTGGAAAATGAAATATGTGTTCCCCTGTTGTGTAATATTAACTAAGTCGCCGCATGTGCTGTGTAAAAATTATGACCGTCTTACTTAAACATATTAAATCACGAAACAGTAACACGTTCGAGCATTTTGTTATTATTTTTCGTTTATAATAAACTACTCGGTTTGTCAGCTGAACAATGTGAAGACCCGAATTTCATGCTTATGGTAATATATGTTTTGCCTTAATATACAAATAATGCGCAACTGCTTTAATTGCTACGTTATTACGTAATGTAAAGTGTTATTCATTAGCTTGATGTTTAATTAGATTTAAATTGTAAAATTTGTCTTTTAAAATTTATTAATCATGTTTGCGACAAACTCCATCTTTGGTTTTATTAATATAAAATAAATTATAAAAGCTACTAGCTATTTAAATTAAACAGTTACATATTGCACTCGGTTTTTACTGCGGTTTGAAGGTTACAGTGTAGAACTAGATTTGAGCTCTTAGCAAGTGACCTGTTGATTACGTAAAGACGATTTCACTTAGTTATACTTGTAAGACATGACATTATGTTTTGTTTCTAAGTATTTTTATTTTCTTTTATATTTCCGTTTTTGACACAATAAAAAAGTAAAATACGCTGTCAGGAATCGCCACACTCTCAAAATCACAGCCTCCCCACGCAGCGAAAAAGAAGAGAGCATGTTGTTATAAATATGTCTATTTAAATAAGACGCCACAAGCAATTAACGACAGAGAACCCTTAGGTTTACCGCCTTAGAACGGTCAGTGGCAAAACAAATTGCCACTGGGGTTTTAACCAGGTTTTAGGGTGAACCAACCTCACTCTTGCCCCAACAGGTTCTCGTATCAACAAACAAGTACAAGTTGTCTTGGTGAAATAATTCCAACTCAGCTTAACAATGTTGCATGCAAAAGCACACAAACATATAAAACATAAGAAGCTAATAGCATTGCAAAGCAAAACGGGCGAGTACTCGATGATCTTACCGAGACCAGTGTCCCTGGAGTCAAATTAGCAAGAACGCGATGACAGGGATAAAGGAAACAAATTGAGCTTCTAGATTCTATAAAGAAAAGGTTTACCCATAAACCATAAACTCTCAAACCCCTGCCACCGTCGTGCAACCAAAGAGGTAATCAAATAGATCAACTGTAGATGGGTTAATCACCAGGCCTGCAGAGCGCTGTAGAATGGCATACTGGTAGCCTTTCTTTTTGAATTTACAGATGGTTTTGGCGAATAACCGGGCAACATTAATATTGCAATTTATTTTCTTAAGTTTATAAATTAAATCTCCATAAAAACTGGCTGTGGAATACCTTGTTGCAATAGCGATTTTTAACTGCACCTTAACTTTTGAATTAAATCTGGGTATCGGCGATAAAACTTGCAAAAGGTTTTCCTTAATCTATGATACCGATAAAAAATATTTAATCCCCCGAATACGGCAACATGTCAAATGAAACACAAATAGGGCTTACACAGTGATAAGTAACTCTGATATTAGTAAAATGTGGAATCATATGGGCTTCGATCAAAGTATCAAAGCCGTTTTGACAGTTAATAATTCGACCCGCTGTTATATTACTAGATCAAATATTTTAGAAAGAAAAGCTTTTGATATTGTTCATTTTGCATAAGGAATGCCTCCTTTATGTTTTGCTTTAGCGTCAGTTGTGATAGACAAAATTCTATTCTGTTTTCTTGTTTAGGTTCATTCTTCTATCTAGAGACTTATGCTGCTGTTCATGGAATGGTTTAAATAATATAAAAATACTGCATTGAGTTTTCCATGTTCACTGTCGTCGTTCGGGTTGGATTCCCAGCGTGGTCTTACAATTATTTTAAATTTAATGCTGGGCGGCGGAGGAATAATTATTGTTTGTCATTTTTGCCATTGAACGGGTTCAATTAAACCGAATCTGCAGGGTTAGTATTTAGAATAATAACAGTGGACTTGTCCAAAAGGTCACAGCTCACGGGTCAAACTCAAACTATACAAGTGTCATAGCGACCGCTTCAATTTCAGTGTAAAGGCCATTGTAAAACTCTTAACTTACACTCGTTTTCCTCTATAATGCTTTTGTTATACGAATCATTCAGTTGATAAGTAATCATTTTATTAAAACTACTCTTTTCTTAACAATTGCAAGGATAACTCGAACAGTTCAACACATGAATTGATTGATTGAATTATAAAGTAACAAACTTTGATTTATAGAAGGAGCGTCACAGGAAACGCTGTCTTCGGACAGTTGGTGTCAATCCTTAATATTACGTCATAAAGTTGAGCAGACAATTATGCATTTCGTGGAAAAATAAAGTCTAAATGTATATTTAAATCAACTATTGGTTATTAGAAAATGAAACATAATTGTTACTTCTTGTCTCATACAGGTACGACTGAAATATCAAAATATCAAATTAACCGAAAATAACTTTTCCCTTGACGTGCTACATAAAGTTGTGTTGTATTTTGTGTTGTGTTTATTGCTGTCTGATTGACTTGTAACTTTAAAGACTGCACCTGTCTGGGTAACAGAAAAAATGTTGTTTTTTTATTGTCCTAGTTTAGTTGGGTACATGTATTCGTTCCTATATTATATTAAAAAGCTTGACATTGATGTTCAAAAAAGACCTAATTGTCGTGAAAAACTTCATCTTGTTATTGTTGTTTTAGAATCAAGGCATGTCGTAAAACTCTTGTTTATTAATTGGTTAGTCGCTTTAGAGCTCAGACTGGTATCAAAACTTCTGCCCCTTATTCGTTAGTTGCTACAGCTTGGTTAATTGCTTCAGATCGGAGACCAGTCGCTCAACTCTAGTCTGTCATTGTTTAATTGCTCAGATTGAATACCGGTTTCGAAACGTCAGCTTTCAATTTGTTAGTAAGGTTAAGCGCTTTAGATCGGAGACCTGTCTAGAAACTCCAGTCTATGATTGGTTAGATGCAGCAAATCGGTGACCAGTCTAGAAACTCAAATCTGTGAATGGTTAGTAGCAGCAGATCGGATTTCAATCTTGAAATTCCAGTCTGTGATTGGTAAATTTCAGCAGATGTCAATCTTGTAACTCCAGCTTGTGGTCATTAGCTGCAGATCGGAGCCCAGACCGGAAAATCGAGCTTGTGATTACAGGTCGTCGATCAGTCTTATTGGTTGGTTGCTTAAAATCAGAGACCAGTCTTAAACCTCGTGCATTTTAATGGTTATTTGCTTCAGATTGGATACCAATCTCTAAACTCCAGATTGTCATTGGCTAGTAGCTAAAGATCGCAACAAATATATATCTAACTAAAATATGTGAAAAAGAAAACAACATAATCAAAAACGTGTGATAATCAAAAACGGAAAGATATTTAGGAAAAACAGGAATAAAACTGAATTTTTTTTTTTGAAATTTATTAAATTCACAAATCCTCATTTCAAGTCAAAGCATCGTAATAAGTGTGTTTAAATCAAAAAAAAAACACAAGAGATATTGAACTATTTTTATAATTTCCTGTGAGATAATATTGGGTAGAATAAAAAATGATATTGCCTCTGTCTGGCAGCGAACCCGCACCGTCACGACGACAGCGCCTAGCCCTGCAATTCCGATGACGTTACCAATTAAGCTAACTGAGACAACCCCCGAAAATGTTGACTGGAAAGCCCTGATATACGTTGCCATCACTGCATGACATCGGTAACGGGTTATTTTACTGACAACAGTACTGACTATATGTACGGAGAGACTTTTTAAGGCCGCCACACTCCACAAATAGCGCTACTGTGAATTTCAAATGACATTGCTTCTACATGGGAGCGAACCCGCACCGTCACGACGACAGCGCCTAGCGCTGCAATTCCGACGACGAAACCAATTGATCTATTCCCCCGATCTACCCCCAAAAAGGTTTATCGGAAAGCCCTGATCTACGTTGCCATCACTGCATGACATTGGTAACTGGTAATTTTAGTAATAACAGTACTAACTATAAATGTACGGGGAAACATTTTACGGCCGCTACAGTGCACAAATAGCGCTACTGTGAATTTCAAATGATATTGCCTCTACCTAGGAGCGAACCTGCACCGTCACGACGACAGCGCCTAGCCCAGCAATCCCGACGACGAAACCTAATGAGCTAACCGGTACAACCTTTTCTAACACAGATTTTTTAAACATCACTAGGTCCTATTGATAAAACACGCATTCAAAAATTTTAATTTAAATGTATATCATAGATACTTTTGAATGACAAATGATTTAAGTTTCCTAAACATGACTGACGATTTTGTTGAAACGTGACGAAATATGGCTTCTATATTGAACTATTTCCTTAAGTAGATTTGCCAGAGCTTTCTTTTCAGAGAAGTCACCATTACGAGGGTTGTCGCAGAAGTTAAAGGACTAACACTGTAGATTAAAGATTTCTTATAGTAGACAAAAAATAAAAACACTGTTAAATAGAATAAAATCTTCCTTATCAATATGTAAAATTTCGAAAACATACATAGAACAGGAATTAAAAAATAAACAAACAATCAACACACATAACGGTGATCTGGCGCACAAACGAGCGTCATTTAACGTCACACAAGACGTCATCATCTAAACCTTCTCAATATAGTCACCTTCCGTAGCAACACACTTCCTGTGGCGTGAGATCCATTTCTGGAATATGTCATCATAAAACTCTGGATCGAATGTAGACACAATCTTCAACGTTTCTGCCAAGAGCTCCTCGCCGCTGTCAAAGTGGCTGCCTCGTAATTGCGACTTCACCTCCGGGAACACACGGAAGTCCATGGGCGCCAAGTCAGGACTGTAGGGTGGGTGGCTCAGACGCTGGAATCCAAGGACGTCGATCTCCAACTGGGTGGAACTCGCTGTGTGCGGAGGGGCATTGTCCTGGTGGAGAATCATGTCCGACAGCTCAAGGCCAGGTTTCGTCCTGCGTGATTATCCGGTCCAGGAAACGATCACCTTCTTCATCACAACGCGTGAGAAATTCCATGGACGACGTCACGCGCTGTGCCTTTTGGACGTCCGTCAGCAGCCGCGGGACCCATCTTGCGCACACCTTTCGCATGTTGAGATCATGAAGAACTCGTAGCACAGTGTCCTTAGAGGAGTCCATGTCTGCCGCTAATGTCCGTACTGTGAACCTGCGGTCCATAGCGATCCGGTCCTTCACCTTCTGTACAAGTGATATTCGCTTGGTCGCCGGTCTTCCACTGCGCGCCTCATCCTCTACAGACTCCCGACCTTTCCCCGGAACTCCTTATGCCATCGGAACACTAATGACCGGCAGCACTTGTATTTACCGGCATTTTGCACTTCATTAAATGTTTGAGTTGGCGTTTTCCCGAGTGCCTGGCAAAACTGTATAACCGCACGCAGTTTCACATCACCGGTGGACGTCATGACGTTTTCGCTTGGAGAACAGTGTCTTGATGAAAAACGTTGTAACTGAGTTACTGCAGATGTTACGCCGACCAAACTTACAGGAAATGACGTTATAACGTCACGTGTAAAGCAGACGATATTTCGCGCTATTGTCACTTTATTTGCCTGATCAACGGTATGGTTAAAAAGAGTATGTTCTGTTTAACGCAAACGTTAATATGGCGTGCGCCGCTCGTCGCTTAGGTTGCTATGGAAACACTTGAGTACCGAGTAGTCGTTATGCATATTCCAATTTTTACATTATGTTTGTGTTGCATATGCGCCAGCGTTTATTACTGTAAAAGTATTCTATAAAATGGCAAAAAATAAACTTGTTATGAAGAAAGTCCTTTAACTTCTGCGACAACCCTCGTATGTTGTCTTTACAAGCAGTACGACACTAACAAAATTAAGGTCTTAGGGCCAGCAAGTCGAGTGCTACACCTTTTATAAATAATGTTTTTCTTATAACCAATCACATGTAACAAATCTGGCGTTTTACCAGTGTAAAACATATTTTAAATATACCCGGTTTGCGTAATAAGAACCTTTTTTTTGATAAATTCATATATTTATTACTCTCTTTTTAAAATGCTATGTCATTTAATTACAGAAACAAGAAATATCTTTAAAAAAGATAAACGGCGTTGATGGAAAAGTTTTATATATACATGTATATATGAATGAAAGAAATACAGAGAGGCAAAGCAGACACAGTTTAGTTATTTTATTTTATTTGTTATAACTGTCGACGAACCCTCCCTGCCTTCTTAGTATGACTTAGAGATTAAGCGACCGAATCGTGACAACTCATAAATATATTGAAAGTGTCTTTCAAAAAAAATGTTGAAGCTGTTGCAACAATTTCATACAGTGATAACAAGTCGATTAAAGATACTGAAGCAAAATATTCAGTTTCAACAAAATACCTCGTGTAGAGTGAGAATTCAAGATGAATAAATGTCCTGGAAATTTAATAAATATAAATAATAACAGCCTGTTACAAGAGCGAAATCTACCAACTTTTACGTATATTAACTTTAAAAAAGTGTCCGTCCTGGGTATTGAACCCGGGGCCTCCGTTTGAGAGGCGAGAGTGTTAGCCACTACACTACAATAAACTTGTATTTCGTACTTGAAATTAACAATCAGTATTAAAGGAACTAGAAAGGAAAGAACTAGAATTATCTACACTTCTCTTTCGTTTTACACTGTGTATTGTATGCAAGTGTTTACCTGACACCCAAGAATATTCCATATAATATTGTATTGAAGCCATCAATATTGACTTAACTGGTTACTTAAATCGTAAATATGTTTTTCCTCCAATACAACACCCGCTAACAACCAATCGAATTAATCTATTTGATTTTTCCGCTGCATAATAATAAAAATCCCACTAGATACCTCTCCACCCTGCTAGATGCCTCTCTGGTGTAAATAGCTACCAATCGAAATAGTTTATTTCATTTTCCCTCTGCATAATAAGAGAATACGAGTATTATTTACAACATTTCATTGGTCGAAAAACAAGGTCAAAAGTGAGCTTAGACAGCTAACGCCGAAAAAAATTTTGTTTGATATTTTTTACATTGGTGATATAAATAAGATGTATCCACCAAAATTTCAGATTATTTGCGATTCGTATCAAAGAACTACGACATAACTTTATTGTGCTCATGTTGACGTCATCTTTTGCGATGATGTCATTTTTAACCATAACCAAAGTTTCTATCTGGCGGCCATCACACAATTTTTGAGACTACAGTAGTGTTCTATAAAATTAGCAGGCTCACTAAGAATCCTATAGTTTGAGTTGGGTAGCGTCGTAATTCGAGACCGATAATGATGTTACTAAAAACTTGCGTTAAGAACCTTACATATGACATTCGTCGAGTTCCTTTGTTTTCCTCAGCTTTTTAAGTTGACATTTAAAACTGTCATAAAAGCTATAATTGCATATTAGATTTTAAAGTTGCCGAGTTGTGTTACGGAGTAATTACTTAAGTGAGTTCCCGACACTGGATCCTTATTTCTATTCCAGTCTTTATTTCACATACAGTAAAAACCTCTATAATGACCATCCCACAGTAAAGACCATCTATATAATAAGACCAATATTTTCCTTTTAAACATGTTTGCACTAGTTTCTACCTCAAAAGACCAACCCACTATTAAACCACATTCGTCCATTCCAGAGGTAGTCAATTTAGAGAGATTTCACTGAAATAACCTACTGTGCGTCTTTTTTTATCACTTAAATGAGTCTTGAACTAGTTCTACTTCTTTAGTATCAGTATGGAGAGTAACTTACTTTAAGGAAAATGTGTACTGCAGTGACAATGATAATCTGCGTTCACTGTTGAAAACAATATTTATTCTTCATTGTTGCGTCAAAGTACATCATTTGGCTTTTCTTCTGCATTTTACTCTTGGTGAGATTTGATGATGACGTGATAACACATAACGTTAGCCTTCAAGTCGAAATGAGAGTTTAATGGCCTCAACTGAAAGCCGGACAGCTCAGTTGTCTACTTGCATAATAATCCTTTTCTTTTAATGTCGTATCATTACATTTCTAGGCAATCACATTTCGCGTAGAAGGTACAAATGACTTTTTTCTCGCGGACATAAATTCCCCTAGTTGTATTATTCTCATAAAATACACGTGTAAAATATTCAATGGTTTGTGCGTTAAGGCAAGTGTGTTATAAAAATAGAAAGATTATTACAAATGCGCCGATTATGTCTGCACAAAGTTGTGATTTTCGGCTTCCATGCAAAAATATCCCCGCGAAATGAAATGAATCTACAATAAATGTTTTGTTTGTTTTACAGGTCTTAAAGAAGATATCATCACATACTACCGAGAGCACGAGTCCGTGATCCCGGTATCCCCTCTGGTTGATGAACATAATGTCCCTATTGAAGATTTATACGTCTTACCTCCCATGTGGGCTTATAAAGACTCTTATTTTGGACCGGGCAAGAATAGACATAAGGGAGATACAACATCGGGGTATGATAGAGAAGATGAACAGGAAATTACAATTAGTGAACTATTTCTCAGTGGCGACACTCGGTATAGGAAAATATACATTTCGGCGAACGCTGGATTCGGGAAGACCTCGCTGTCACAAAAACTGACGATGACCTGGTGCCAAAGTCACTTACCTCTGACGTCACTGACAGAGAATTATATAGGTGAGGAGTTAGACGCGATGAAATATTTTGATTTTCTGTTCCTTCTTCATTTAAGGGACTATCAATATGAACCCAAATGCAATCTCGATGACTTGATTATGAAAATGTTGTCAACACGTATTTCTCACAAACCGCAGTACACAAACGAGCTTATAGAACGAATTTTAAACGAGAAAAAATGTTTAATAATCCTGGATGGGCTAGACGAGTGGGCTCATCCAGGTCACTGTACCAGAAAACCAGAAGTACCGCACAACAATCACCCGGACAGCTGCACGGTGTTAACGACAACAAGAGACTGGAAGATTGGAACTGTAGGACTGTCGCCTAAAGATATAGATCGACGCGTGGAACTTTCGGTGCTCGATTACAAAACACGCACAGAGCTCGAAAAAAATGCGCTTGGAATACTAAATAAAAGAAACTTGAACTTAGCAGGGAAACAAATTGCAGATTTCGATGAAGAAGTCAAGAAAGTTCAAGTCGGAGATATTATCCAAGTCAAGACAGTCCGGATTGGGGATATTATCCATATCAAGAAAGTTCATCAGATCGAGAATATTATTTACATTCCGTATATTCTACTTCAGCTTATGTGTTTGTTCTTTGGTGGTCTACCCATTGGTAAATCGAAATGTGAAAGTTTCAGTAACATTACTGAATTTACACTTGAACGTGGTCTGAAGAAAAAACAATTACCGGATATACATGTACAGTCAAACGATAACACGCCAGTCCCAAATTGTATGAAGGAGAACGAGATATGTAAAAGATATTTCATCCTATTAATGAGACTTGGGAAACTAGCATTTTATACTTTATTTAGCGAGAAGAAAGAATCATCTTTGATATTCGATAGAAGAATAGTCGCCCAGTATATGACCGAGCAAGATATTGAGTTCTGTTTAAAAGTTGGACTGTTGTGTCAAACCAAAGACAGCAGCATAGTCGCTGTAAAACGATATCAAGTTTTCTTTCAGCACAAGGCTGTACAAGAATTCTTCTCTGCTATTTATATAACGTCTGAATGGCAAAACGAATCTGTAAAATCAACCATTCTTAATGTTTGTTCATCTGTTTCAGACATATTAGAAATGTCTAATCTATTTGTTTTTGTATGTGGTATTAATCCGGAAGTATATACATGTATTTCCGGTGAGCTGCAGAAGATGGTTGACCTTGACGATGTGACGCGTCGACACAGAACTTCCATGGATATTGACGTTAGCGCTAGGATACCGATGATATTTTACCAGGAAATGCAGGCCCAGTGTTTGCAAGAAAGTGTGAGAAATGGAAATGACAGTTGTTTGATTCATCTTCACGATTACATGCTAACAGAACACGATTTAACAAATTTGAAAACCATTATCAACTTTAATAAATGTAAAGTGAAATCGCTACAACTATCATATCCAGGCTTCAAGATAACAGAGATCATGCAGTCCCTGGATCCTGGTGTGTTTACCTCCCTGGAGACATTGAGAGTATCAGACTGTCAAAATAAACCAGTATGGCTGACTGACATCCTCACTGAATCAGCCCATACATTGAAATGTCTGACACTACAACCACGTAATATCCATCTGTCCGATATCAGTATAACGGCGCTCACAGGACTGACATGCTTACAATCATTGCATCTCTCTAACGTTTACATGACTCACAGTAACCTTAAATTTCTTTATATCAGCCAGGCCACAACACTGACACAGCTTATGTTGGAGGCCATAACATGCTCGGACCACTTTGAACAGTACTACCGTGATTGTGACGTCACCTTGGACCTACATCGTCTGAACGAGCTAAAGATGTTGAGTCTTTTCTTCATCCCATGTAGAGAGCTACACGTGAATCCAGCATGCCTGGAGACTCTTGACTTCTGTCCGTGGATAGAGATAACTGCCAGAGCCAGTGCCACATTGTGGCAAGATCTACGTGCAGCACCGGTCCTATCATCATTAACTTTAAACAATATAAAATCCTGCCAGGAGATGTTACAAACCATTCCTACATTAACTCAGCTTCAGAAAATCAGTCTTACGCGGATAGAAATGGGTGACCTTATACCGCGTCTCTCATCTGCCATGACTAAGCTTGAACGCGTGGAACTAGACTACACCAGAATGTCGTCTGCCGCATGGCGGATACTGTTACTCAGTGTCGGCGGGCTGCAAAATCTGGTTACGGTGACGTTAAACAATTGTCAAGGATCATCAAGGGAGGAGTGGCAGACTTTCATAGACGAGATCAAGTCAACGCCGACATTATCATGGATACAAGATTTAGATCTCTGTTTTGATGATGATTATGATTATATTTATATTTCTGATGTTGATGCGGGCATCGACGATTATGACAATGACGATGTTTTTGCAGGTGATGAAGATTATAATGATGACGCTAATGATGGCGATGCTGCTCCTGATTGTGAAGATGTTAATGATAACGCTGATAATGACAATGCTGCTTCTCATGACGAAGATGATAATGATGACGCTAATAATCACCATGCTGCTCCGGATGGTGAAGCTGATAGTGATGACGCTGATGATGACGATGCTCCTGCTGATTGTAAAGATGTTAATGATGACGCTGATGATGACAATGCTGTTTCTGATGATAAAGATGATAATGATGACGCTAATAATCACCATGCTGCTCCGGATGGTGAAGCTGATAGTGATGACGCTGATGATGACGATGCTCCTGCTGATTGTAAAGATGTTAATGATGACGCTGATGATGACAATGCTGTTTCTGATGATAAAGATGATGATGGTGACGCTGATGATCACCATGCGGCTCAGGATGGTGAAGATGATAATGACGACGCCGATAATGATGATGCTGCTCCTGATGGTGAAGATAATAATGATGATGCTGATGATGACCATGTTATTTCTGATGATGAAGATGATAATGATGACGCTGATGATGAACATGCTATTTCTGATGATGAAGATGATAATGATGACGCTGACGATGACCATGCTATTTCTGATGATAAAGATGATGATGATGAAGCTGATGATCACCATGCTGCTCAGGATGGTGAAGATGATAATGAAGACGCTGATAGTGATGATGCTGCTCTTGATGGTGAAGATGATAATGACGATGCTGCGATGTTGCTCCTAGGGGTGAAGATGATTATGATGATGATGGCGTTGCTACTGTTGCTAAAGATTATATTAGATGACGAGTATGCATCACAGACTCTGAGAAATACAATAGAGTTCCTTAATATCAAAACAACTTTGATTTCCATTTTAAACAAGATCTTCAAAATATAACACTAGGGTATGAACAAAAATAACACCGAACTTCTGAGACTTTAAGTTAACAATAGTTGATCGTTTAAATATTCCTCAGGTATCGACAGTACATGTTTTGAAAATTTCTTGATGTTGAATAGCTAAAGTCTAATAAATTCCATTTAATTATTTGTGAAAACATTGTACATGTACTCGCATTGGCATAAAGTTAAAAATAGTAACAGCTGAAAAATCGGCTATTGTAAATATTCTTCATGTATATATAATGCGTTAAGATGTATTTACTGATTGTACATGCATAAATCGATTGAAATATGTATAATTTATTGTGTATATTTAAAAGTTGCTTGTATATATAACCCTTGAACATGGCTATATATATATATATCAATTGTAAATGTATATACTGTTGAAACATGTATACAGTATATTGATCGTACATGTTAAATTAAATATGAATATATTTCATATACATTCTTAAAATATGTAAGGATGTTTATATTCGAATCTATAGAAGTATACATTGTAAGTCAAATGTGTTAATTTATGATTACATAGATTTTAACTTCTGGAACTTGAGTCAAAGTCTTTTAAGAATTCTAAAAACGTGCAGGAGACAACTTATATTTCTGCGGCATGATCAACATTTTAATTTATTGCTGGAACCATTGACGTCGGTTCTCATGTCACCAATTACTTTGTAATCTAATGCGTCAATTTACTTCGTAGTCTAATGCGTCAAATTACTTTGTAATCAAATGCGTCAATGTAATTCGTGGTCTAATGCGTTAAATTACTTTGTAATCTAATGCGTCAATTTATTTCGTGGTCTAAATGCGTCAAATTATTTCGTGATCTAATGCGACAAATTACTTCGTGGTCTAATGCGTCAAATTACTGCGTGGTCTTTTGCGTCAAAATACTTCAGGGTCAATTGCGCCAAATAACTTCGTGGTCTAATGTGTTAAATTATTTTGTGGTCTATCGCATCGAATTTCTTTATGGTCTAATGCGTCTAGTTACTTCGTGGTCGAATGCGTTAAATTACTTCGTGGTCTAATGCGTCAATTACTTCGTTGTCTAGTGCGTCAAATTACCTCGTGTCTATTGTATAGAATTCTTTGTGTTATTGCGTTAAATTACTTCGTGGTCTAATGCTTCAAATTACTTCGTGGTCTATTGCGTCAATTTACTTCGTGGTCTATTGCGTCAAAATTACTTCGTGGTCGATTGCTTAAAATCACATCTTGTTCTCATGCGTCAAATTACTTCGTGGTCTATTGCGTCAAAACACATTGTGGTCAATTGCGTCAAATGACTTCTTGGTCCAATGCGTCTTATTTCTTTGTGGTCTAATGTGTCAAATAACTTTGTGGTTAATTTGTAAGATTGTGTCAAAATTCTTCGTGGTCTATTGCGTCAAAATACAATGTGGCCTGTTACGTCAAATTACTATGTGGTGTAATGTGTCGAATCACTTTGTGGTCTATTTGTAAGATTTCGTCAAATTTCTTCAAGGTCTACTGCGTCCAAATGTCTTTGTGGTCTTGTGCGTAAAATATCTGCCTAGTAATGTGTCAAATGACTTTGTAGTCTCATATGTCAAATTACGTTGTGAACTAATGCGTCAAATTACTTTGTGGTCTACGTATCAAATTTCTTCGTGGTCTAATGAGTCAAATACCTTTCAGGTCTAATGGGTCAAATTACTTCCTGGTCTAATGCGCCGAATATCCTGCGTGTTTCTATTGTGTCTCATTACTTTTTGGTCAAATGCGTCAAAACTAAATCAGTCTTATGCGTCTGTTTACCTTGTTGTCTTATGTGTAAAATTACTTTGTGATCTGATGCGTCAAATTTCTTCGTGGTCTATTGTGTAAAATTACTTCGTTGCCTAACGCGTAGAATAACTTCATTTTATATTGTGTCAATTCACTTCGTGATCGAATGCTATAAATTACATCGTTGTCAATTGCGTCAAAATACTTCGTGGTCTAATGTGTCAAATTACTTTGTGGTTTTATGAGTGTTATGACTTCGTGATTCTTTAATGTCACATTACGTTTTGGTCTATTGCGTCAAATAACATCTTGGTCTTACGCGTTAGTTGACTTCATGTTAAAATGTTTAAAATTACTTTGTGATCTGATGCTTCAAAAACTTCGTGGTCTAATTTGTGATATAACTTCATGGTAGATTGTGTCAAAATACTTCGTGGTCTTATGCGTCAACTTACTTCGTGGTCTTTTACATAAAATTACTTCGTGTTTTATTGCGTCAAAATTACTTTGTAGACTAATGCGTCAAAATACTTCGTGGTCTATTGTGTCAAAATTACTTCGTGGTCTCATGCGTCAAATTACCTTTTGGTCTGATACCTTAATTTACTTCGTGGTATATTTCGTCAATTTCATCGCTGTCTCATGCGTCAAATTACTTCGTGTTCAATAACTTCGTGGTCTAATAGGTTAAACAACTTCGTGGTCCAATGTGTCAAATGACTGCGTGGTTTAATGCGTCAAAATAACTGTTTGGTCTTATGTGTCAAAGGACTTCCTGGTCTAATGTGTTAAAAATTCTTCGTGGCCTATTGTGACAAATTACTTCGTGGTATAATTATTTTGTGGACTTTTGCGTAAAATTACTTCGTGGTCTAATGCGTAACATTACTTTGTGGTCTGATACGTCGAATTACTTCATGGTCTAATGCGTCATATTACTTCGTGGTCTAATACGTCAAATTTCTATGTAGTCTACAATGTAATGCGTCAAATAACTTCCTGGTCTTATGTGTTATGATTTAAACCACATTTCAGGCGATGATGGAGGAGTCATTAAAACTGTTAATATAAACAAAGTAAATCAGACTGACATTTAACCATGAACGTTATGCGGAATATAAAACAATACATGTACACTTAAACATGATGCAGACCTTTTCAGCAAGCGAGCGAGCGAGCGAGAGAGAGAGAGAGAGAGAGAGAGAGAGAGAGAGGGAGATAGATAGATAGAGAGAGAGAGAGAGAGAGAGAGAGAGAGAGAGAGAGAGAGAGAGAGAGGAGAGAAACAGCACGTTGAATTCAGGACAAATATTTAAGTCCCCAAAATTTAAAGTAATTATTTAGTAATAAAGTCACTTTACAAACATGTACACTAGTGTACGAATTGAATAGTGACAAAAGAACAATAATAATTAAAATTAAAATCGATTATTTCTACAGCTGTATATATATATATATATATATATATATATATATATATATATATATATATATATATATATATATATATATATATATATATATATATATACTCGAGCACAAAAGAAACGCTTAGCTACGAATAAATAGAAGTCATACCTGTAAGTAAAAACTAAATTTATAAATCCATTAATGAATCAGAAGACAAACATATCATCAACTGTTTTTTGATAGTTCTTATAATCCTAACCCGAATAAGGAATAAATGTCCTTAAATATCCAGTCATGTTAAGCAATTTAGAGAAAATGCTGTTAAAATATGCACGAGGAGTTTCTTTTGTGCTGGAGTATATATTAACGTTAAATGTTAATATTTTAGTATATATATAAATTGTTTTATATTGATTTAAGATTTATGAAGAAAATATTTTAAAATATGCTGATTTATATTAATATATATACCTTTTGGTAAAATATATAAATAAATTGCATAAAAACCTTGGATTTTTATCAATTTCTTTTAGATTAAACACATAATAAAGCAGGTATCCGATATACATGTGCAGGGTTAGGATTAGGGTTAGGGTTAGGGTTTAGGGTTAGGGTTAGGGTGAGGGTTTGGGTAGGTGCACGAAGAGATAGTTGTCCCACCGCCATCTTGTCCCAACCACGTGTTAGAGATGTGCGCGTATCTTGTTTGCGCATGTACAGGAACGGTCCTAGATTTGAATCTTTGTAGAATGGGATGTTATAGAGAATGGATGTGTGGAAATAATTTATCGACGAAGTGATTTTAATAAAACGGATTATCAGAGAATATAAGGAATAGATTTGTTCGAAAAATTTTGAAACTGTATAGAACTAAGACGAATATTTTGATTGATGATGATGATGATTTTGATGATGATGAGGAGGAGGAGGATGAGGATGATAATGATGATGTATTTATTTGATAAGTGAATAAATATCAAGACATCAGGAAGGAATATAGCATTTTTCATGTTGATGACTATGACGATGATGATGATAATAGTGATGATATGACGATGGTGATGATGATAGAGAAGATGATGATGATGAATTTGGATGAATGATGATTCTATGAGCATGGCAAACTGTTGGACTTAAAGGAATGAGCCATGAAATACAGCATTTTATAACAACATATATGTGCATATACTTAGAATAAAGAAAAAAAATGGCGCGAATCAGAACAAAGGAATCTATTTTTAGTAACAAAGCTTACTTTTGATTACGCTGACCAAAACCTGTTATTATGTTTAAATCCGAACGGTAACCCGAACCCTAACCCCTAAAGGGTTGGGTTAGGGTTAGGGTTAGGGTAGGAGCACGAAGCGATAGTTGTCCACCGCCATCTTGTCCCAACCACGTGTTATAGATGCGCGCGCATCTTGTTTGCGCATTGGCAGGAACGGTCCTAAATTTGAATCATTGTAGAATGGGATGTTATAGAGAATGGATGTGTGGAAATAATTTATTGACGAAGTGATTTTAATAAAACGGATTATCAGAGACTATAAGGTATAGATTTGTACGAAAAATTTTGAAACGGTATAGAACTAAGATGAATATTTTGATTGATGATGATGATGATTTTGATGATGATGATGATGATGATGAGGAGGAGGAGGAGGAGGAGGAGGATGATAATGATGATGTATTTATTTGATGAGTGAATAAATATCAAGACATCAGGAAGGAATATAGCATTTTTCATGTTGATGACTATGACGATGATGATGATAATAGTGATGATATGACGATGATGATGATTATAGTGAAGATGATGATGATGAATGGATGAATGATGATTATATGAGCATGGCAAACTGTTGGACTTAAAGGAAGGAGCCATAAAATACAGCATTTTATAACATCATATATGTCCATATACTTAGAATAAAGAAAAAAAATGGCGCGAAACACAACAAAGGAATCTATTTTTAGTAACAAAGCTTACTTTTGATAACCCTGACCAAAACCTGCTCTTATGTTTAAATCCGAACGGTAACCCGAACCCTAACCCCTAAAGGGTTGGGTTAGGGTTAGGGTAGGAGCACGAAGCGATAGTTGTCCCACCGCCATCTTGTCCCAACCACGTGTTAAAGATGCGCGCGCATCTTGTTTGCGCATGTGCAGGAACGGTCCTAGATTTAGATCATTGTAGAATGGGATGTTATTGACCATTTCGAAATTAGTGTCTAAACAACGAAAGTCGGTATTTCCGTACAATCGGTCAGGGCGGTAGGCGTATGTATAAGCACATAGCAGCTATGCGTAATGATTAATCAAATTTTAAAATATTTATTGAAATCAACAAAAATTTCAGTAGGCAGTAACCAAAAATAATTTCATTTTATGTTACTTTATCAGTTTTCTCAGTTAAAATTGTAATAGTGGCGTTAGCTTCGTCCATAACGGTTGATAAAGAATGAAACAATATATACACTTAACGAAACTTATAAGTACCCCAAAAACAAAATTGCATTAAACACGTGTTATTTTTAAAATATGCACATTAAATAATGATTATATGTAATGCCCCAATTTGTCGTCTGCTCAAAATGAATTTATGCAAAATTAACCATGCGAAACCATACTTTGAGAGTGGTCGTTGAAAATCGAAAACGAGCACGTGCACTTCGTGCAACTGACCATAATGACCAATATAAACATGTATCGATAGAGTGTAGATGTGCCTAACATAAAAACACAAAACATGGCTCGTATGTCGTTGCAAGAACGTGCAATCGCTATTGGACTTTAAGAAGCCGGAGCGGCTCATGAGCAGGTATGTGGTTCAATACCCATTGTTCGTTTTATTGCATTTCAGTGCGTGCATTCTACGACAAGCCCGTTGCATATCAGTATTATGAACCTTGTAATCCTTTGGGTTTTTTCTAGGTTGCCCGAAGAATGCGTGTTACAAAGAAGTCTATTACTAGACTGGCCTCAAAGTACAGACGTACCGGAAGTGTCGCCAATCTTCCGAGGAGACCACGTGGTAGAGTGACAACACGCAGACAAGACCGGTTTATGGTTTTATCGCACCTCCGCCAGCGGAAGCGCACAGCAGTAGAAACAGCAAGGGCGACATTTGGGACTCACGGACGGCCAATCAGCAGCAACACAGTCCGATCGCGCCTCAGATCCGTTGGTATTCGTGCCAGACGGCCGTATCGGGGAATTGTACTGCGTGGACACCACCGTCGTGCACGTGTCCGCTGGGCGAGGACTCATCTGAGATTCACACGTGCGGACTGGGCACAAGTCTTGTTTACCGATGAGTCCAGTTTCAATGTTCATGGAAATGATGGGAGAACCCGTGTGTACCGCCGACGTGGTGAGCGTTATGCTGATGCGTGCGTCGTAGAAAGAGATCAGTTCGGCGGCGGCTCCGTAATGATATGGGCTGGAATTTCACTCCACGTGAAAACACCACTTGTTGCAATTCAAGGGAACTTAAATGCAGCTCGTTACCAGAACGAAATTCTTCGCCCCGTCGCCATTCCCATTATTCAACAGAACAGGGGCATGACACTATTGCAAGACGGGGCAACGAGCCACACTGCACGCACAACACGGGCACTCTTGCAACAGCAGAATGTCAACGTACTGCCCTGGCCGTCAAAGTCGCCCGATCTCACCCGATTGAGAACATATGGGATGAACTTGGCCGGCGTGTCTACAGATGCCCGAATGCACCCACCAACCAAAGAGAACTACACAACCGACTAATGCAAGAATGGGCTAATATTCCAGTGGCTTATTTTAGAAATTTCATTATGTCAATGCGATCACGGTGCTTAGCAGTAATTAACGCAAACGGTGGACATACGCGATATTGACTTCATAAGACTCTGGTGCGAATTTGTGTACTGGTAGTGATCTCGGTTTATGATCTTTTTTGTTAAGTTTGAGTTGTTTATAAATGAATTTTTTGTTATGAAATGTTAAAAATATGATTAAACTTTACACAGCATAAGTTTTAAATATTTGCGTTAATCATATAATAATTTATGCTGAAAACTATAACTGGGGTACTTATAAGTTTCGTTAAGTGTACATTTCAGTACCAGCATTAAATTATTTTTATGACAAGTTACAATTGATTGCTAAATCAAATAAAATATTTTAAAAGTTTTCGCTAATTTTAACGTTTATCATTGTAAATTTTTCTCAGTACGCTCCATACATCGCCATTATCGGCAACCCCAAAGTACGATCGGTACCGGAAAACGGGATAAAGAAGTAATTTCGAAATCGAGAATAGACAATGGATGTGTGGAAATAATTTATTGGCGGAGTTAGTCACCTGTTCTTATAGAACTTGAATGCGGAAATTGTCATTGACAAGCCATTTTGAAACGGTTATGTTGTGCTTCAAAGCTATGTAGAAGTTTTAAAAATATTTTAATCATTTGAAATGATTTTACTAAAACGGATTATCAGAGAATATAAGGTATAGATTTTGTTCAAAAATTTTGAAACGTTATAGAAGGGTTAGGGTTAGGGTTGGGTTAGAGTTAGGGTTAGGGTAGGAGCACGAAACGATAGTTGTCCCACCGCCATCTTGTCCCGACCACGTGTTATAGATCCGCGCGCATCTTGTTTGCTCATGTGCAGGAACGGTCCTACATTTGATTCATTGTAGAATGGGATGTTATAGAGAATGGATGTGTGGAAATAATTTATTGGCGGAGTAAGTCATGTGTTTTAAAACATATGTGCACGCGCATCATAATAGAACTTGAAGGCGGAAATTGTCATTGACAAGCCATTTTGAAACGGTTATGTTGTGCTTCAAAGCAATGTAGAAGTTTTAAAAATATTTTTATCATCGGAAGTGATTTTACTAAAACGGATTATCAGAGAATATCAGGTACAGATTTTGTTAAAAACTAGAAACGGTATAGAACTAAGATGAATATTTTGATTGATGATGATGATAATGATTTTGATGAGGATGATCAGGATTATGATGAGGATGATGATGATGATGATGATGGTAATGATGATGTATTTATGAGATGAGTGAATAAATATCAAGACATCAGGAAGGAATATAGCACTTTTCATGTTGATGACTATGACGATGAAGATGATGATAGTGATGATATGACGATGATGATGATGATAGTGATGATGATGATGAATTTGGATGAATGATGATAATATGAGCATGGCAAACTGTTGGGCTTAAAGGAATGAGCCATGAAATACAGCATTTGTATAACATAATATATGGTTATATACTTAGAGTAAAGAAAAAAATAGCGCGAAACAGAACAAAGGAATTTATTTTTAGTAACAAAGCTTACTTTTGAAAACCCTGACCAAACCCTGCTATTATGTTTAAATCCGAACGGTAACCCGAACCTTAACCCCTAAACCTTACCCATCCCCATCATAACCCAACCCAAACCCAACCCTAACATCCTACCCCAACCCCAACCCTTACCCAACCAAACCCCACCAACTCTAACCCTAACCCACCCCAACTCTAACCCAGCCTTACCCTAACCCCACCCAACCCTACCAACCCTGACCCTAACCCCACCCCCACCCCCAACCCTAACCCGACGCAACCCTACCAACCCTAACCCTTACCCACCCCAACCCTAACCCAGCGTAACCCTAACCCTAACCCCACCCCCAACCCTAACCCTAACCCAACCCAATCCCAACCCTACCAACCGTAACCCTAACCCCACTCCTACCCTAACGCTCCCCACCTAACCATGACCTAACCCTGACCTAACCCAATCCTATCCTGAAAAGTGTTTTTTCGAGCTAACCCCGACGTAATTGTGATGAGGATGATAAGCCAACGTAACCCGATTTAACCAGGGTTTGTAACCCGGGTAATCATGGTTTACCCTAGTTTGTAACCCGGGTTAAGATGGTGTTCACGTTTTTGTAACCCGTGTTAACTGTGGTTTACCCGGATTTGTAACCCGGGTTAACTCTGGTAAACCCGGGTTTTTAACTCGGGTTAACCCGGGTTTGATTACCTTAAATTAGTAAATGAAAATTACTTAAACAAATAGTGTTTTTAAATTACTCGGTATGGGTTAGAAGGTTACATTTTTATAGTTCAGATGGCAGAAGACGCGGACTGTTATGATGAGGAGGAAACATTCCTGTTAGACACAGCTCTTGAGAATGGATTTAGTTTCGCTGACTGTTGGAAACAGTATAAAGACGTAGAAGACTTTTTGAGACGTGATACATATATATCTGTCCGGGGAACTGTGGCAATTTCAGACGCAGATCGATCTATTCGAATTTGAATTCGAATCTGATGTAGACGGAGTAACTATTCTATGGAAGAGTATTGGACATGGGATGCTGTCAAATTTCGGGCATCTGGATGTATTGCCAAGAGGTGCATCTGGTTTAAAACGATTGTTCCCAATACTGAAGAAACATTTGAAACTGTCAGATTTCAATCGTAACAGTTTAAGTGTGCTGAAGAAAGCAGTCGGCACACAGATTATTTATGACGGGCAATAGGAGACTTTGATTGGGTTTGTCCCTGACCAATAGGAACGAAACTCTTACCCAAATGGCAAAGGACACTCGCTGAACAGTTTATGGTCAGACTGCGAATAAATTTCCAAATTGAATTAAGCCGAATGTAGATGAATGGCGAAGCATTAAATACACTAGCAAAGAACAATTTGAATAATGCAGGTAAGGTGTTTGTGTTGCCAGGTGATCAAAAACTTATCCTTCAAAGCTTCGAAAGGGCCTTTCACACCACAGATTTGAGAGAGCTATCCAACTTTAAGAAGGTATTGTTTACCTTTCGATTTGGCGACAAATGGCACGGATGAGTACTATTGCCGATTGCGAATGAAAGTGAGGTTGAAGACATATGTGTGCAAGTGGGACATGTGATATCTTCTAGGGACATATAAGCAAGGAATAAAGGAAGTGACGGGGCATAACGGACGCATTATATCTCCATTTTCATTTGGAGAATGTGCTAGTTTTCAAAGTTCTTTGGATGGCCAAACTGTCGATATTTCTGAGGATCTGAGAAACGTCTGTGTGGGAGACATACGCTTTGTACAGATGTACAGCGATCTACCACATCGATACCCACGTAGCCGCGTTCATCCTGTTTCTGCATCTGTTTTGAACGTCGAAGGCGTGCAGAGCGTGCAAACTGAAAGAAGCATTCGGGCAGATGCATTAAATTATCTTAGTGAGATTGAAAACAACTTTGCACAGTGTCGAGACAGTGTATGCAGACTTGAGTTTGTCGTGAGCTTAAACCGCATGTGAGTTAGCTGTAGAGAAGTTACTTTGGGGACATCCAATGACAGGCATTTCCAGGTTATATTCCATAAATCTTGGTCCAGGTCTGGAGTACCGCAGCCGCACAGACCAAATGGGCTTTCTTTGTTTGGAAGACTGCAGCGCCTGTTGTGCCGATGAGAATACGCTACCTCCACTCTGCCTGTACTCTAAGAACGTTACAATGCAGCGTAGGATTGCGAACGTCAGTGGACTCTTTAACCTGATTGATGGGAGTAAATTGGTTCTCGGCAGAAATGTAGTGTGGTCGTTACTGAAAGATTTCCATACAGTTGGACATGTATTTCTGTCAGTGCAAGACTTCATATTGATGTTGAAAACCTCTCATGGAAATGCCAACGAGCGAATAGTTGGTGGCATTATAGTTGCCGATCTGGTGGACAGGCTTATGGTGGTGAAAAGGGCCAAGTGGTCAATGGTATTTGTGGTTGTAAGGAAGTTGCTGCAGAATCTGGAAATAGATATGAAGGAAATATTGTCTGAAGGCATATAGAGCCTTTGTCTTGTTTGTTCTCCTGCCTTCAGGACATTTGATGAGAGTCGACACGAGGGTCTGAATTGGCAATACAAATATGGATACTGGGTCATCGTAGACATTTCAGACAAAGAAAGTGAGAGGGAAAGAGAAGCAGGTAAAATGCATGCAGTAGTTTTGTCGTCGATGGAAAAGCTGAAATTTTGTCATAGTTCTCAGTATATGGACTCTGTATTCCCTTGGATTAAGCCTGTCTTGGAGAAAATTGCAGACAAAAACTGACAATAATCGACCAGATCAAGGTGCTGATGTTTGTATCTTGTGTAACATTGATTCAACTGGGCAGGTACGTGAATTTCTACAAACTAAGTCAAGTTGAAAGGTATCTTCCGCTGAATCAGTCCATGTTGAAAACGCTTGAAATACAGTGCAAGTTTTAATTACCAGGCGTGAACACGACGAAGGTATACCGTTTGTATCCATCAAATACAATCAGACTGGATTTAAAGAGGTCATTGGATAAGGCTGGAATAGAGACTGAAAAATCAATAGTAGAAACAAACGTAGTTGCAAGAGACGAGCATGTTGACGGACCTGAACGAATTGGGGAATTTAATATGGAAGACATTACACCAAATATAGATAGTGAAGAAGTCACTGTCATGCATAAACCCAGTAATGGTTGTTTTAGCAAGTGGACATCCGTTGAACTGTCTTTACTACAGGACAGCGACACAGCTAATCGCGGGAAGACAATGTGGCAGAAGTGGAAGCACTATCAGGAGCGTTGTCGAGAAATGCAACTTTCCGATAGGTCCTTTCAAGCGTTTCAGAAGAAACTGAATAGATGTAAAAATAAAGATATTAAAACTGATGTAACTGACGGGGAGTTAAACACATGATTGAATAGAGAATTTTATTATAAATAGTTTCAGTTTTCATTTCAATTTTGTGAACTTGTGTTTACACATATATATAATAATATAGATTATTAAGTTAATAAATATTAACAATAGAATAGTACTTACATGAGTAATAATATCCAAAATCACTTTTATATTCCAATTCTTTTTATATTCCAATACGACGTTTCCATCACAAATGACTGGGCGGATGCGAAACATGCCATTATATTGTGGCTGTCAATATGAAAGAAGTGATTTGATTGGTTTGAATCCTTCCAGAATAAGTGACGGTAAATTCGATTGATTACTGCCTACGTGCGTAAAGGAAAATAACATTTTTTCTTTGAGTCAACATTACGTCGTCCTATAATTCCGTCATTTAATGAACTGTTATTATGTTTTATATACCGTTCGACTCGCAATAAAGAGATCTTAATATTGTTCTGCAGTTCTGAGGAGATTTAATTAAAGCGATGCAAATAAATAAAAGAAATGTGGGGATTGAAATCGAGTCTGGTACCGATAACTGATATGTTTTTCTTTCAAATAGGCACTGATCATTATGGTAGGTATGCATATTTGCGAGGGTATAAATTCCGGTTCCAACCATGTGTGGATTGTTTGGCCACTTTACGGATCTGAGCGTCCGTAATTGCGATTATATGCAGAATATTTAATGTGTTTTATTGTTAAACATTACGTCGTCCTCAATCTCCGCGATTAAATAAACAGTTGTCATGTTTTATGTACCATTTGAATCGCAATAACGAGATCTGAAATTCATTCTGCATGCCTGAAGAGATTGCACCAAAGCAATCCAGGTTAAAGCGAAAACAATAGGGCTCGAATCCGAGGTTGGTCTCGGTTTCTGATATTTATTTTGTTTAAAATAGGGACATATCGTTAAGATAAACATAAATGTTTGCAAAGGTTTAAATTTCGGTTCCAACCATGTATGGATTGTTTGGCTAGCTTAGGAATATATAAACGATCCGAGCCTGCGTAATTGGGATTAAATGCAGAATATGGAATTTGTTCTATTGGTAAACATTACGTCGTCCTTAATCTCCGCCATTTAATGAACAGTTGTCATGTTTTATATACCATTTGAATCGCAATAACGAGACCTGAAAATTATTCTGCATGCCTTAGGAGATCGTACCAAAGCAATCCAGGTTAAAACGAAAACCGTAGGGCTCGAATCCGAGGATGGTCTCGGTTTCTGATATTTATTTTGTTTAAAATAGGGACATATCGTTGAGATAAACATACATGTTTGCGAAGGTTTAATTACAAGTTCCAACCATGTATGGATTTTTTGGCTAGCTTAGGAATATATAAACGATTCGAATTCGAGTCTGCGTAATAGGGATTACATGCAGAATATGGAATTGCTCTATTGGTAAACATTACGTCGCCCTCAATCCATGTCATTTAATGAACAGTTGTCATGTTTTACAGGGTGGGGAATCACGTGACAATAACATGGCCGCCAACCAAAAAATTATCTCGGTTCGAGGTATGTTTTTACTTGTTTCTCGCTTATTCCTGGACCATTTTAAATGAAATAAACACTAAAGTACCCCTTACACGAAGACAGATTGCATAGTGTATTCCAAATTTTGCCAGCTTTTGTAGTTTATGCGGTATTTTGTGTACAGTGTTTGGCAGCTAGGGAGATAGGGAACACTTGTATTTTTGAGAAGAAAATTGTTTGCCAATCCGAGCGATCAGTTTGCAAATAATCCAAGCGAGTCCGTTTTATTTTTTTTTCAATAAAACATGGACATTTTGTTTCCTTTGTTTAAATTCTTATGATCAGCTACGAAGTTGTTAGAAAGAAGTATTGTTTAACTCTTGCTTAGCTAGAAATGTAAATCTTTGAAACGTTTGCATTCATGAAACAAAACACTGGAAAAGATATCATAATTTGTATAAAGCAGATTTTCTGAAGACTATAAATGAAAAAGAGAACATTGTGAATTATAATGAACTTTTCCAGTTTTAGTGTAATATAGTGTAAAAACAAATTAGGGCGTTTTGTTTGCAACATTAGATTGAAAATTCGATTTCCGATTAGTAAAACGAATTTCTATTTCCGCAATCCCAAAAGAGTAGATATTGAAATGTGTTTTTGTCTTTTAAGTCATGAAGTAAAGAATCTGGACACGGTAAGATATTAATATCGAGCTCTAGCTCGGGTCGCGAAGCGACCCGAGCGTTAAGCTCGTCTTAAGGTCGCAGGAATGCCCATTCACTAAGGAGAAAAAAAAGTTGTCCACTTCGTTTGCGCTGGTTTCCGGTTGTGCACAGCATAAGGCAATGTAAACACGGGAAAAAAACTGACCGGTAAAAACTTACGGCAAAGTATTGTTTTTACAAATTTTGTTATTGGCTTTATTTTTATAAATTGCTAATGGCAAAATATCTTTAAAAATTAAAACTTATTATTCGGTAGCATTGTTATCGGACTAGCATTTTGGAAAGCTAAAAAAACTAAATCGTCTGTTTAGAGAGTAGGTTGTCGTTCGTTGTAACCAATAGCAATACTAGCGATCGGCCATTTTGATAAATTAGACTGAAGAAGTCAAGTTGAAAACTACTGAATGGTAGCTTGTCAGTGGATTATTAGGCCTTTAAATTCAAAGGAGCATAAGGCCCATCGACGGAACAATCAGATGCATGGAGTTTTTCTTGAAAACAATATGTAAGGCTGGTGAGAACCAACTTTTATGTGAAGTTGAATTGTGAACTGGACCTCGCAATGTCACTCAGTCACATTGTGAGACACACTGAGCTTAGCGTAGACCAGCGCCACAATTCAGTTTTGTATAAGAGTTTTTTGTCACTGGTCATGTTCGTCATTCAGACATGTGAGCTCATGGCAGTCGAAGATATTGTTTGTGAGAGTACTGAACACGAGGTATGAGATTTCTTTTATTTATTCTTATAAAACTCATGGCACAAGACCCTGTTTTCTAAAAAAAAGAAACTAGCCGCCGCCCCTCCCCCCTAAAAAATGAGGGTCTACACTTGGTCTACACTGCATAAACATAATGATTACTGTTTTGGTTGATAGATTGGGATCGTTATCAGTCTATTCACACCAAATTTATGATCAAATACCATGGAATTGGTATATGGATTACAGTCAATAGGCCACAAACAAGTCAAATGAGCCACACTTTATTTTGAAATAGCTCAAATAGGCCTCAAAAATAGGCCTCATTTTTATTTTATTTATAAAGTTTTTAGTATCATTGTGTTAATATGTTCTATGTCAGTTTATGATGTTTTATAAAATATTTTTCATGAACAAGTTGCTTCATAGATTGGACATTTTGTACAAAGCAACACGTCCTTTTTCCGGATTTTTGTCCAAGACTATCATGACTAAACAGGTGGGAAAACAATTAACAAAATGTTGCAACAAAAGAAAAGACATCATTTATATGTCAATATGCTCTTTTGATCAATGACCTTAGTCTACAAAAGTCACTCTGTCTACACTAGCACAGAATAAAATATTGATGGTTGCAACATAAGCTGTGTATTTTGCATTGTCCAACATGGAAATTGGTTTAGAAATAAATTTATTTATTAAATATGACACCTTTGACTGCATTAGCACCTCTGACTTTTACTGCAAGTGTTGTAAATTGTGATCTTACTGTATATACCGGTAACAGTGTGACACCCAGACAAAACTGATTGAATCAACAGCTTGGGTAGGTGTAGAGAAGAGATTATGACTGTAACATAAATTACTTTACTTTATGATGACAGTCCAATTTTTTAAGCAAAAATGACAATCAGATGATGTTTTAATTTGTTCTTGGGTTTCAGGATAACAAGCACAATTTTAGATATCAATTAAGCAATGATACTATTTTTTAAAAGCTTGTGTAAATCTAAAAACAAAACTAACTCTTTACAGTGATTGCCATATACAATAGACTTACAAGTACTGCCTGAATTGACTTGTGGCCTATTTGACATGGTACCTCCAGAAACAATTTATCTTTTTTTTATATTTTGGCCAAATACATGACAGATTGTCCTAAATGTATGAAATTTCAGGTTTTGTAAATTGTATAGACAATAATTTTCTCAAAGTAACTACTGAGTATTACCTTTTTAATTTTAATACACAGTACTGTAGTATGAGATTTTAAATAAAAGAGAAATTTACCCTTTTACTCTACAGACATGCCTTTTTACCCGTGTGAGACTGGTGTAGATCCAGATTAGCTGGCACATCTAATCAGGATCTGCACTGTTCACTTTTTGGTCAGAAATAACCTAATGATTTAAACAAGTGAACATTGCAGATCCTGATCAGACATCATGGATGTGCTGGCTGATCTGAATCTACACAGTTTTTCCATGTCATAAAGGTGTTTACATGGAGGAAAGGGTTAATCTCCAATATATTATCATCAGTTGGGACCAAAAAGTTTGACCAGAAAGCAGAATACATGTGTACCAAGAATAGCATCAAATATCAAGTTAATGCTCATTTTGGGAATTAAAAGTGTTCTATTATTACCATATTTTCTGTCATGTGCACATTTCAACATGATTTCATAATCAAAATATGTATGTGAGGTACATGTATAATCAAATACACTATTTACAAGGTGTCTGCTTTGTTTTGTTTTATTTTTGTAAATTTTGTTAAATATTCATGGTATCACTAAATTTGCTCAGCATCAAAAAGTTGTGTTTTAGAAAATAAAAAAATCAGAACTTTCATAATCATTTAAATTGTTGAAAAAAGTAGATTGCTGTGAAGAGGAAGAGAAACATTTCTTGCCATGTCAGTGGGTTTTTGGCCTCTTTAAATACATGTAAAAATCTGAATATACCAGTACTTGGATCTGCTTAAGCTGGACTTTAACACAAAAAACTTGAAATTGCACTCATAATAAAAACAATGATTTTTTTTCTTTTGTATGTTTATGTTTTAGCAATGTACCAGTAGAGAAGTTTACATTTTTTAATATATGGTACTTTTTATAGAGAAATTTACCCACCATATTTTAAAGTAGTTGTGCCTAAATTTCTGCAACGAAAAATACAAAATCAAGAAAATACCAACTGGACTGAGGTTCAGAATTTTGAAATTCACATTTTCCAGTATATATATTACATTTATAAAATACTTACCAGACAGAGATCCAAAAGTGGTTATGAATAATGGCATGTTTATGTGTTCATGGGTTTACATTTTTTTTGCAAACAATCTCTTAAAATTGTTATTATACATTTATAAAAATGGACCAACAACATTTTTAATGCATGATTTGATTGGCAAGCGCAATTCATTTATGTAATGAAAATAGATATAAAGAAGCATTTTGTTTCAAATCAGTTACTAAGACCTGTAAAGGAGTGTTACATATGGATAATCAGACTACATGATATTGTACATGTTTATGTTTAATTGATTGAGATTATTTCATCTATTTTTGGCCCAATAGATGAACTATAGTTCAACTTAAATAAGTAATTCTATCATGCACATTTAAGTAACTTGGCTCAAATATGTACCTTATTGTCACCAAATATGTACCATATTGTAACAATATTTTTCACACAGCATCTATCATGTCTATAGCTTTAAATTACTGTTGTTAATAACTGAAAATTCCTATGGCATTGTCATTCCTGGAGATATTTTCAAATGACTTTGCACAAATATGCCCCAAAATCTAGTTGATGTATCACACTACATATTGAAGTCTCAATGTGGTGTTAATGTGATGTACATGTATATTAAAACAGTACTTTTTAGGTCTATATTATAACTTTATTCATTTACATGCATATATATTTTTTGAATAGCATGGAACAATATTGTGCAATTGCAAGTTACAAATGCAAGTGTAATCAAGGTAACATTTTAAAAAATAAAATTTATTTTTCAGGCAATAATATATTAATTTTCATGCACATGTGACAATGTAATATTTTCATGTATCAATGAAGAATTTATCAATATTCAATATTGCATTAAGTGAGGTAATGGAACACATTTGGGTTGTAAATTTAAGCAAGTAGCCTTTGTTTTTACACATTAAAAACCCAAATGTTTAGTAAAAGTCAGATTGCCAGTTGTCCAGCTGAATCAAGTTCATGTAGACTTAAATTCTTTCCAAATATCACATAATTTTATCGTGCATGAGTAGGCTAACAAATGTTAGAAACAATTTTTTTTTAAATATAAATCATTATCTGAGATTAATAAAGCTAGAGCTCGATAAGAGGCAGTGCCTTAGTTCATATTATTTTTTATACAGGCGAGATATCCTATCTTATAATGTATTTTATATTTGAAACCTGGTGAATTATAAGATAGTATAGGCATTGTTATTATAAAAATTTATTTTGCTGCAGACAGCAATAAATATTGATGCGATTCTTAGAATATTTACTTAACAAACATGACAAATGCTTTGATACTTATTATAGTTTTATATAAGCATGTTTTTCGGGATATGATGACAGGAACCCACATTAACGGGTAGGTACTATTAGAGACAGTCATAAAACGACTGTGATTTTCCAAAAGCAAAGTCATTTTGAAACTAATTTAATTGAAAAGATTGTCCTTCTCTTGATAAAAAAGTCGGCGGACGTTGATTTGATTAATAAAGTCGTAATAGCTTAACCTCCGTTTTGTAGGCATTAGCTGGGAAGCTGGGAAGATTTGAATCTTTGAAGTTTTCATTTTTCATTTTTGATTCTAGTTTAAATGTATTAAAATATATTATTGTTGTAAAATTAATACTTTTGGCCAGTGTGATTTCAAACAAATAAAAACTGTTTCATGATGTTTATTATTATAAAGCTTTGTAAGAGCTTATAACTTTCCCTAAGCTGGCTAATAAACATATACAAGTAAGTTTTTGGTGTGAAATCTTTTTCAAGTTTTCTTAAATAATATGTTTGTTTATTCGTAGCTGCTGAATTAAAATAGAATTTACAATCCATGTATTTTTCTTCAAATTTCAGGGGTAACACAATAAAAACCTCCATAATCCCAATATGTTCCAGAGTGCAACAACGAAAATGAATCCGGGACAGACGAGGCTTTTCAGAAAATACTTGTTTATAAATGTCCCAAGAAGCATCTTCCCAGCCAATGGCCTACAACACGGGATTTACGCTACTAAGACTTTGTTCTTGGGGCATTTTATTCCATTCATCAGTCAGTGTTTGTCGAAGCTCAGAAAGATTTTTTTGTGGCTGACCACGTGAATAAATGAGTTTCTTCCCCCAATCCCTAATGTGTTTGATCGGCGACATGTACGTCTGAAGACAAGAATAGCTAGTCTAAAATGTTGATGTTGTTTTGTTTTAAGAAAAAGAGTGTAAAAACAGCTGTATGTGTCCGTGCCCTTCATGTTGTAGATTACGCATACGATTCTAAACGTAAGAACGGCAATACAATAAGCCGTGGCCTTAATGCAGATTGGCACAAAGCCTTTAAACATGTTTTACTGTGTATCGATCGACTGCTCACAAGTACATACCAATAAAATTGCGAAATTTGAATACACTTTTAATTCAAGTGCAAAGTGTGGAATTTAAGTCACGTGCATCATGACGTCGATACATTAAATTTCGTAAGTCTGGTTTTCAAGACTTTACTCTGCTTGAGGCAACAGATCTTGTAAAAATGAAAAAAAACTTCAAAATACATGAGATTAAAATCTACGTTTTTACATGTACTGAGTATATAAACATTCTTACTGTAATCATGCTTTCATGCTTATTATTTTTCTGGCGCATCATCATAATTCTTAACGTTCACTGATTATCTTCAGAAAATCTGCTTAATACAAATAGTGGGGGTTTTTTTTAGTGCTTTGTTTCATAAATGCATACTTTTCAGAGATTTACATTTCTAGCTATGCAAGACTCACCTGTATTAAATAATACTTCTTTCCAACAACTTCGTAGCTGATCATAAGAATTTAAACAAAGGAAACAAAAATATCCATGTTTTATTGAAAAAAATACAACGGACACGCTCCGTTTCGCAAACTGATCGCTCGGTTTGACAAACAGTTTGCTTCTCAAAAAATGCAAGTGTTCCCTATACTCAACGTTGCGGCCAGTGTTCCCATTTTCCATTTTTGCGTTTTTCACTTCAGTGGCATACAGAAACTGGATATTTTTGCACCAGAAGCTTTTTTTCTGTCGGGATATATCAAATTTTTTATGCAACAATCAGCTCACTTGCGAAATTTTGCCAGAAGAACGGGGTACTTTAGTGTTTATTTCATCTAAAATGGTCCAGGAATAAGCGAGAAACAAGTAAAAACTTACCTCGGAACGAGAGAAGTTTTTAGTTGACGGCCATGTTTTTGTCACGTGATTCCCCACCCTGGTTTTATATACCATTTGAATCGCAATAACGAGATCTGAAAATTATTCTGCATGCCTGAAGAGATAGACCAAAGCAATCCAGGTTAAAGAGAAAAAGGAGGTATCGAATAAAAGGTTGATCTCGGTTTGTGATATTTATTTTCTGTAAAATAGGGACATATCGTAAAGATAAACATACATGTTTGCGAAGGTTTGAATTCCAAAGGTTTACGAAAACCCTGTTTGATTGTTGGCAAACCTCCATTTCCCGAACCCGTTGCCGTAGGTTACCGAAAACCCTGTTAGATTGTTGGAAAACCTCCATTACCGAAAACTGGATAAAAATCTTCGAAAACCTCGATTACATCCTCACGTCGCAGAATGTTACCGAAAATCTTGTTAGATTGTTGGAAAACCTTCACTGCTCTAAAACGTTGCAGAAGATTACCGAAAATCGTGTTAGATTGTCCGAAACTCTCCATTACCTTAGGCCTACGCCGAAGGTTACCGAAAACTGGCTTAAAATCTTCATAAACCTCAATTACACTGACCTGTTGCAGAAAGTTACCTAAAACCTTGTTAGATTAATGGAAAACTTCCATTACCCTAAGCCGTTGCCAATGGTTACCGAAAACACTCTTAGATTGTACGAAACTCGCCATTACCATAACCCTACACCGAAGATTACCGAAAACTGGGTTAATTTCTTTGAAAACCTCGATTACCCTGACCCGTTGCAGAAGGTTACCGAAAACCCTGTTAGATTGTTTGAAAACCTCATTAAATTACCGTTACCCGTTGCCAAAGGTTACCGGAAACCCTGTTTGATTCTTCGGAAACCTCCATTACCCTATCAATACACCGAATTTTGCCGAAAACTGGACCTGTTGCTGGAGGTTACCGAAAACAGTCTTAGATTGTTCGAAAGGCTCCATAACCATAACGGTATGCTGAAGGTTACCGAAAACTCTGTTACATTCTTCGAAATTCTCCATTACCCTAACCCGTTGCCGAAGGTTACCGAAACCCCTGTTAGATTTTTCGAAAACGTCCATTACCCTAACCGTACCCCCAAAAGATACCGAAAACCCTGTTAGATTGTTGGAAAATCTTCATTTCCCTAACCCGTTGCCGAAGGTTACCGAAAACCCTGTTGGATTCTTCGAAAAGCTCCATGACCCTAATAATACACCGAAGGTTACCGAAAACTGGACCCGTTGCCGAAGGTTACCGAAAACGGTCTGAGATTGTTCGAAAAGCGTCATTACCCTAACGGAATTGTAAAGATTACCGAAAACCCTGTTACATTTTTCGAAATCCTCCATTACCCTAACCCGTTGCCGAAGGTTACCTCAGACCGTGATAGATGATTGGAAAAGCTGCAATACCCTTGGGTAACTCCTATTATTACCGAAAACCATCTTAAATTGTTCGGAAAGCTCCATTACCCTAATAATACACTGAAGGTTACCCAAAACTGGACCCCTTGCCGAAGGTTACCGAAAACCGTCTTAGATTGTTGGAAAAGCTCCATTACCCTAACTGAATGCTGAAAACCCTGTTAGGCCTGAAAAAAATAGGTTTGTTTCTGGTTACATCCTTGAAAAAAACAATGGGTCGGTAGGTCGGCTTTATTTAGGGGAAAGAACCAAAGTCCAGGTATATACCATCTTGGGTGTACGTAAGTACATCAAGGACTAAAATTGTTAAATTAGTACAGTAGACTCCGGGAAATCGAATACACAAACTGTCAGCAAAAAATATTCAAAGCAAAGCCAATAAAACAACACAGTCTTGATACGAGCCGACAATTTCCTTTGAAGTTGCATTTCATTGACGGTTGGTATCAATGTTTACCTCCATACTGACTGTCAATCGAATTCAGTCTCCGTATAAAATTAACAGCGAAGGCGGATCAAAGAAATGTACATAAATCTATGAGTGTTTTTAAAACATGTTTGAGAAAATTTCTTTTTGTTTGTTTTTGAATTGTGCGGATTATGCGATAATTAAAAAGAGACAATGGAATTTGAACGTGGATTATTGTAAGTACATGTACCAATAACGTCTCGATAACGGATAGGCCTAGGTTGCTGTGTATTTGTAAGATTTTTAACGCCTGATTGAATAAGCTGTTTAAAAGAGGTGACAGGTTACAGTTTGTTTGCCCGGAAATGTATCTATCTTTTAAGAGGTATCTTTTAAGGTGTTGAAGTGTAGAAAAGAGAAAACTCACTGCATTTTATACTGTAATTCCATTGAAACTAATAAACCAGTGTTTCAACTTAAAGTTGAATTGTTTTAGCTTTACTTTCGTGATATTGTTGCAATTAACACATAATAAAATATATACATATCCCACCAATGATGGTAAAAGTTCTATCACTACCACCAAAGCTGGGTTAATAATTTGATCAGTGCTGTTTCTTTCACTCATTTTACGATACAAATATCAGTACATAATTGTTCGCTCATAAAGCCATTATTCAACGATTCTGCATTTTCGCCGTATCACGTATGCACTTCGAACAGAAATCTTAATCTATTTGCTTCCTTAATTCTTCAATGAAGTCGTCGGTGGATCAAAAAGAATATTTTACTGGCTCGCAGAACGCTGACAGCCATGATTGTTTACCTCGGCGAATTCAATCATGGAATTAGCAACCTTGACCCGAAAGCATTTACATATAATGATACATGGACAAAAAATCACGCGTTTAACAGTTAAAAATAGCACCGGAGAAGAAAGTGAAAGTAAATTTTCCAAAAATGAAACAGTGCTGGCTGTTATTTTGCACCGGACATTGTGTCCATCAATAACAGAATTTTTCGTCGGTCAAAAACCCGGTCGGCTTTTCATACAATTTTTTTGGGAGGGCTGAAAAAAAGTTACGGTCGGCGCTCAAAAGAGACGGTCGGTCGGGTAACCAGAAACAAACCTTTTTTTAGGCCTTAGATTGTTGGAAAACGTCCATTATCCCAACCCTTTGCAGAATGTTACCGAAAATCCAGTTAGATTGTTCGAAAACCTCGATTACCCTTTGGTAGGGTTAGGGTTAGGGTTAGGGTAGGAGCACGAAGCGGTCGTTGTCCTACCGCCATCTTGTCCCGAGCACGTGCTATGGCTAATTACTTGTAAATAGTCCAGCGGATGTTCCTACTCGGGCTAGTCAGACAATGGCTGACACTAAATAGTCCCAATTTTTTTGCCTTTTGGGGGCATTAAATGGCTAGTATGGCCTGAAAGGAACATGTTAAGTAAATGAGATGCTTTTACTGACACACTGATAGCAAATTTATGTTTGGAAAATCAGTATATGAAAAAAGGCCCTGGTTTTAGGACGGCATATGTAAAACAGTTTTGAAGTTCACACAGAAGTGAAAAAAACAGACCACCGGTTTCAAGGTGTCAAATCTCTGTTAATTGATACATGACCCCTACTTTTCTTGCTGGAAATGGACAGTAGAAACAATTAGCTTTAAAAGCATGTAAGTTAGCCCTTATTAAAATGGTTCCAGCTATAATTGCCAGCCTTTTGAAACATGTCATGTTTACTATAGTTTATATAGGGAAGTCTATTTACAGGTCTTACACCTATAAGAAGTACAAGTGGAGGGCAGCATTTGAATATTTATATTGTCTGCAATGTTATTTTCCACTAAAATTGTGTGCTGACCAATTTTAAGCAAATTTGAAAGTCAAAAATCAGTATAACTGTGTTACAGGAGGCAAACTTAGGTTTTAATTAGGTTTGGGGTCATTTTTAACTGTTTTTGCCTTAAAAATGCCACAATTGATACCCTGTGTGGCCCATTTTGCATGTGTCAGCTAAAAAAAGTGAGTTGCTTTTATTAGTTGAGATGTTTTACTATTATTCATAACCATGTTTTTGAGAAATTTGATAATTTTCAAATTTTATTAGCAAGAAATGAATTCTTAGGTTTAGCCGCTTGGCCGCAAACGCGTACCAGAATAGGTGGTGTTGGAAAATTCCTCATATTGAGTTCATTTTTGCTAACTGAAAGCTGAAACTTGGTAGATATATTGCAAACATCATATTATTGAATAAAAACAGAAAATATAAGATATTGAAAAACACAAGTTTTCTTATAGATGCGCGCGAATCTTGTTTGCGCATGTGCAGGAACGGTCCTACATTTGAATCATTGTAGAATAGGATGTTATAGAGAATGGATGTGTGGAAATAATTTATTGGCGGAGTAAAACCCGTTTTTTTGAAAATTTGAGCGCGCGCATCGTAATAGAACTTGAAGGCGGAAATTGACAAGCCATTTTGAAACGGTAATGTTGTGCTTCCAAGCTATGTAGAAGTTTTAAAAATATTTTAATCATTGGAAGTGATTTTACTAAAACGGATTATCAGAGAATATAAGTTATAAATTTTATTGAAATCTTTTGAAACGGTATAGAACTAAGATGAATATTTTGATTGATTGATTATGATGATGATGATGATGATGATGATTTTGATGAGGAGGATGAGGAGGAGGAGAAGGACGAGGAGGATAATGATGATGTATTTATTTGATGAGTGAATAAATATCAAGGCATCAGGAAGGAATATAGCACTTTTCATGTTGATGACTATGACTATGATGATGATGATAGTGATTATATGACTATGATGATGATGACAGTGATAATGATGATGATGAATTTTGATGAATGATGATTATAAGAGCATGGAAAACTGTTGGACTTATAGGAATGAGCCATGAAATACAGCATTTTTATAACATCATATATGTCCATATACTTAGAGTTAAGAAAAAAAACGGCGCGAAACAGAACAAATGAATCTTTTTTCAGTAACAAAACTTACTTTTGATAACCCTGACCAAACCCTGCCATTATGTTCAAATCCGAACCGTAACCCGAACCCTAACCCCTAAACCCAACCCACTCCCATCGTAACCCAACCCTAACCCTAACCCTAACCCATAATTACTTTTGCTGGAAGTGACATCATAAGAAAAAGGGACAGGGATTCCATCCCGGTCCAACAGATACAAGCCCAGTCAAATAACCACGTCGCCAGGACGGCCAACAAAAACAATAAATATTCCAACATCCAAAATTAATTTTAAAATTATTTTATAAAAATCATACAAAATTCGCACACAAATAATTTTTAAAAAAATCAAAATAATCAATGCAAAAGCATGTTCACCACGCCAAAACCACTCACCTTCAATCTCCTTTCAATAAATATCCAAATCAAAATTAACAGAAACGTCTTTACTCCACCAGAACCACAGGGCAACTGAAATTTAAAAGGAAATATACCACGTCAGTAAACCCAAAAGTCACATGATATCATCAACCACTCAGACAATTCTAGTGGACATCTCGAGGGTATCCATCTTTCGTATCTGTCCTATACCCTAACCCTAAACCCTAACACTAACCCTAACCCTTACCCTAACCCATAATTACTTTTGGAGGAAGTGACATCATAAGAAAAAGGGACAGGGATTCCATCCCAGTCCAACAGATACAAGCCCAGTCAAATAACCACGTCGCCAGGACGGCCAACAGAAACAATAAATATTCCAACATCCAAAATTAATTTTAAAATTATTTTATAAAAATCATACAAAATTCGCACAAAAATAATTATAAAAATATCAAAATAATCAATGCAAAAGCATGTTCACCACGCCAATACCTTCAATCTCCTTTCAATAAATATCAAAATTAACAGAAACGTCTTTGCTCCACCAGAACCGCAGGGCAACTGAAATTTCAAAGGAAATTAACCCGTCAGTAAACCCATCAGACAATTCTAGTGGACATCTCGGGGGTCTCCATCTTTCGTATCTGTCCTATACCCTAACCCTAACCCTAACCCTAACCCTTAAAACTGAGTCAATTTTCAAAAGCCGTGTCCAATAAATATAAATCATCCTCCTCCTCCTCGTCTTCTGATTCCTCCGTATCAATCATCTGCAGTACAAAGAAAATGTCAGAGTAAGAACAAAAGGGTTAGGGTATGCAAGGGGTATGTAGGACAGTTAATCCAAAAATGGGATGCAGAATAAGGGTTTACTAAGGAGTTAACTCCTACAGTAACAAGAAAGGGGTAAGGCAGGGAATCAACCCCACTTTCATTATTATGGGAGACAATGCAGATAACATTTAAAGCTAGCTTGGGGAGAGTCAGGGACGGAAACAAACAGTGGATTTTGCATTTGTTTATAATGAAGGTTCATCGGATTTTTCGTTCGGGTTTAAAATTTGTGGATATGCCTACCCACAAAATCCACGAAAATAATGTCAAACGAATATTACTGATTTTACAATAACAATACTCTTGAAGCATTGTTTCACAGTCTTTTATATATTTAACGTGTGAAATACTGTTTTATGATACTGTTTTTGGAAAACAAAATAAAGCTTATGGTACATGTATAATTATTATTAAACAGTCTACTCCACTAATAACGAGATTGCTTTTAACAAGATACCGCTTATAAGTACATTCTACTGTGTCCCAGCCTTTTTCCTTCTATTTTCCTTTCATTTTATACCGTTTATAACGAGATCAGTTTTAGCAAAATACCAGTACAATGTACATATATTCACCGTCCCATGCAATTTTTTGGAATTTTAACGAGGTCACTCCATTGGCACGTCGTCTGTATCAGTTTGTTAACATGTGAAAACGATGGTCAATTAAGGAAGCAATTATTGAGCATTTGGAAACAGCTGTGTCAGCCTTGTTTTGTCAGTGCTCCGGGCTAAACTGTCCTTTAGATGAGGAAATGTTATGTTTACAAAACACCTTTTTTTAAGTGATTAACACGGATGAAGTGGCTAATTTCTTGTAGTGTTATTCGGTGTTCGTAAGAAATACACTGCATGAATTTTGAAGCGAAATTTAAAATGTACATTATAATAAAAACACACGGTTAGGCTTGTATATGCATGTGTTTTTAAATGTTTTGTTTCAATTCCATGAAAGATTGTTATATTTTTTATATACTTAAGGAAATTAGAAACGCAACTTCTTTAAACACAAAATATTTTTCGTGATTAAAGAAGTTGCGTTTTTAATTTCATTAGTTATCTAATATGTATTTGAAGAAACTAGAAACGCAACAGAAACTAAACGAAATTAGAAACGCAACTTCTTTAAACATGAAATGTATATCTTGTTTTAAGAAGTTGCGTTTCTAATTTCTTTATATATATATTTAATTGAAACAAACACTTCTAAGGGTAATAAAATGCAAAGAGTTACCTCCCATCATATGGCTTTCAAAAAGGATGTACGCGAAAGTATAAATAAATGATGCCCAATGGTGGCGGATTTCTTAATTTGTTCTGTCCCGGTTATAACAAGACCCGGGTAAAACAAGAAACCAAGCCAAGCCCCGACAATCTTGTTGCATCCGGAGTGGATAGTATCTAATGTCCCCATTTGCACATTACACAGTCCTCAGTAGACGTTAAGCACTGTCCTCAGTGTTCTTCAACAGTGTTGATACTTGGTAAAGATGTCTCCAGCATGCATCTCTTTGTTTAAATTGCAGTCCATGAAGAACTCATGTTGTCATGTCAACAAAAAAGAAAAACGAAAATCTTCTGAAACCACAAGTGTTAGCCATGCCCTAAAATCTTAGCGCCTTGCCTAAAATTATGTGCAACTTTTAAGTGGGTAAATATTATCTATTAGCTGAATTAACCAGCCACAGAAGTTCAAAACTTTGACCTACAAACTGGACATCAGGTTCCCTCCATGAGAGTTACCATGTTTATCTGGGTTTATCTTGGAAATCATCAATACTTGATTGCATCAGTGTTTTAATATTGATCAGCAACAATTAGATTGAGATAATGTTTGTGCATTAAATTTGTTTCAGAGTTGGACTGTGACAGTGACGAAGAATGGAGACCACCATTAAAGAAATCAAAGAAATCGCGTGTCAATTTTCTGGTGTACCATTGATTTTAAGACATTTATATTCTTGCGCTAGAATGTTCACGAAGAAAATCAATAAAAAATACATAAAAAGGTAATGCAAGCATAATTAAAAAAATAGGGGAGTTAGTTTTTTGGCGTTTGTTCTGTTTTCAATATGTGGGTTGGGTGCAAAACATTTGTAATTTCTTCTTTATTCATACACAGTTACAATTGTTTTGTACTCAGCCCACGAATACATTATTCAGGAAAATAATGGTGGTTAAAGTTTTGATAATGTATGTACTAGTAAATGCTTATTCAAGTCTGTTCTCATTTACATGTTACGCTGTCCTAAATTAAATGTTCACATATCCCCACTTTGTTAAAGACTAATATTTGGGCTGTCTGCCTACATCAATATTAATGTTTCTGTATGACATTCATTCAAGGTATAACACAAGTAATGACTTTTTGCGTTCAGTCATCTGGGCAAAGACGTAAAGTCTGTTAGCAGCAAGGTGACTTTTAATGTATAACACTGTGTATATTCTTAGGATATATTTTTAAGCATAGACATTGTTACTTTTTTATTGGTAGGTGCTTGCTTATCCAGTGACAGTGAGGATAATGCTCAACCACCTGCTAGAAAATCAAAGTTCAGTAAGTATTGAGCACAAGCCATAATCATGTGCTTGGGGTAATATCAAATATTTTTTATTGGTGTATACAAGTTAAACAAGATGTGGATTGAGAAGACAACCACTGATGCTGATTATTTATGAATGCCATCAAAGAATGCTTTGAATATGCTAAAGGTATAACAAATACTGGTTTATTTTGGTTGCATGTCCAAGTATTTTGAGGTTGATATAGGAATATTGAAATAATGTTTAAACAACATTGAAATCAGATACAAAGTGCCTATATTCAGGTGTGTTTTATTCTTTAGACTGCAGCACCAGAAGTTCCTGGACGGATGCAGAAAAAAGATTGTGTTAAAAGAGATGAAGAAAAACATTCTTCTGCAAAAACTCCCTGGAAAATTACAGTGCGAGGAGCTTTTACGCAACCATGAAGAGCTTAGACAGAGATCATGGACCATGATAAAACATTTTGTCAGAAATCAAATCACTGCAGCAAAAAGGCACATGAGGGTTGACAGAGCCTGAATCTGATTTCTTTTTGTGGTTGCACTTGATGGGACAAGCAGAAAAATGTTTGCACTACATTGTAATGTATTAGTGACTATTGTTTTTGCCTATACAGCAAGCACATACTAAATGCTTTGTCCATTTACTTCCCCCATCTGTTTGTCACTAATTTTGTAAGGGGCATATCATTCTTGAAAGAATATGAGGAAACAACTTCAAAATGCACTGGTATATAGATTCTATTGCAATGAAGTGAATTGTATAAGAAACATAACTTTTTTGCATATTGTGTTATTGCCTATTTTTCTTTTAATTGAATTTTGACAGGAACTTATGGTAAAGAGTAAATGAGATGTCATTTCATTGAGATGTAATCAAAACTTCAGATTGATCCCTTTAAGTTATTAACAAATTATGCATTTTAAGAACAAAAAGTTAATTTAATTTGATGATTATCTGCCCTTAAATTTGCACCAATGATATTATCATGTTTGATGCTTTGTGTAGTAAACTTTTTCACTTTTATAACTTACATTAAATTTATTGTTGACACTTTCATGAACACTATGCAGAATACTGGCAAATGCTCATGACCTTAAACTCATCTATTGTTAACAAGAAAACATAGTTAATGAAATTTGATGATTATCTGCCCTTGAATTTGCACCAATGATATTATCACGTTTGATGCTTTGTGTAGGAAACTTTTTCACTTTTATAACTTACATTAAATTTATTGTTGAAACTTCCATGAACAATATGCAGAATATTGGCAAATGCTCATGATCTTGAACTCATTTATTGTTAACAAGAAAATATAGGTTTTCATTTTACTCCAGTACTTTTTTGTATTTAAAAAAATGCGCAATGATAAAGTTATATATCGTATGTCTGACCAGGTTGCAATTTTTGTAGTTTTTATGACTTACGGCCATCTAGTTATCGGATAATCTTTACGGCAAAGAGTTCACTATTTCTAAACATGGGAGACACAAAATAGTTCTTGTCATGTTTTAAAGTTTACTGTTTGTGTGCTTTGAAATAAATATATTTTAGTTTGATTGTATTTTTTTTATTATATTTTTTCTTAGGGCTATTCCATTTAAATATATATCCCACTCCAGGAAGGCATTTTTAAAATGGATCGTCCTTCTTTAGAAGTTCATTTAACATAAAAAGATCCCCCCTATGTAAGCATAAATCTGCTTATTTGAACCACCTACAGAAGTGTTTTTCACCGTGATGTCAGCAAATGGACATGTTAATCATGCCATTTAACTTAGGTGATTACGCTATGTACCAGTTTGCATTGATACACTGTTTCACTTTAATAGTTAAAACGGAATCGACCCCACTCACCCCACTCCCTTTAGAAGTGAAAAAGCCTTTTCCCCTACCCCATTTAGAAGAATAATACACATGGGGATAACCCCATATAAAATTTCTTTATTTTGCCTTCTTGGGGTGGGAATTATGTTCAAATGGAATAGCCCATATCTACATTATCATTTTCTTTATTGTAACCAATATAATTAATTTTATTTCATTAGAATAAACTCGAAACCCAACGCGAATGAATATTACATGGCAGCAGCACCATGTTTAAAGGCGGTGTGATTTGTTGATTCTAGAATTAGAAAGTCAATTGTCCGAAGAAATTTTTCAGAATCAACATACAGATCCTGTATGTTATGTAAATAACTTACAAAAAATGTCAGAAAGGTTTGATTTGATGATAATGGGATAATTTTGCGGAAACTCAATCAAAATTGGTAAATAATACAGGAAATAAAATGATGAAAAAGCTTTGACGTCTTTCTAAATAAAACACAATGGTACGTCATCAGTAACACATGATCGGTCATGTGACCTATCCTTTACGTTGAACAAAGTCAGCAGCTCATCAAGCACAGTAGGTTACTGTTACACTTATACTTTTGTTTTCTGGACGAATTAATGGTCATAATATATTATTACTATGTAACTATTACTTGATGATCTTTACTATAGTACAACTAGTCCGGCCGAAGGGGAATTTTTGCCCGGCTTTAAATAGAGGTTTATAGCGAATGTTGAGTACCATGTGGCCCGGCTTTATATATAGATCGTTGAGTACTGAACGGGAACCATGTTGTATGCACAACAGTACGGTTTTACCCAAGGAAATCTTATTAGTAAGAGGGAAGATGTCAACGTATTTTTTATGTTGCTTGATTATGTGGACTTTCATTGTTAAATTATGTCGTATTCTGGCAAAAGTTTTATGTTTATATATAAACAAAATATTTACATGACCAAGATGCAATTCCATGTAGGTTTATTCAGATAATTGATTGTTGTGATTTCTCGTGATAACCTTGAACTGACCCGTCTGGTTTTCAAGATGGCGTTCATCACGCAATGCATGTATACATGATTAGGTAGTGCGAGTGGATATAGTCATATAGGATTGTTTGCGGTAAGTTTTTGTTATCTACATCTACTAGATAGTTCCGTTTTCTAGATCAATGTTGATCGGGAATGTGAGCCAGGTTATAAAGGTATCGATGAGTTTTGTGTTTTCTTTTAAGCGTTAGCGAACGTTAAGTACCAGCTCAAGCTATATATAATTGAGTATATAAATAGATCTATATAGAGTATAAATATGACGGTTCTAGTGGGTTTCTGTTTTACAAGAAGAAGGTGATTTCGTGTCTATAAAGTAAATAATGATTGTATAACCATTTTTGTAGGTCTTTTTCTGTTGTTCAGAATAAATTGGTTTCAGTTGGTATTGCAGTGTGACTCACCCCCACCCCCTCCCATCCCCCAGCCCCCTGGTTTACGGGATCAAGATGCTGTGCAGTTGTTCAGGCAGTAACGGATTTCAGGGTATAGCGGATAGCGTGTCCGTTTTCTTGCTCATTTCCATTTTATTTTATATTTAGAAAAATAAACAATTACCCCGTCATGAAAAGTGAACTATCCCCTTTACATACACTAGTCAAAAGTTCTGAGTGCACACTTGATAAATGTCGATTTTTCAAATTATTTGATTGAATCTTTCAAAATAGTGTAAACTACAATGAAGAAGAATCAAAATTCTATTAAAGCACACCAAAAAATTTAAGTCTGCTTAACCAGGTTAAAAAATATTAACATTTTAGCTCACTTGTACTCAGAGAGCAATTCTCAAGTTAATTATCATTGCATCGGCTATCATTTGTGATCGTTTTCTCATCTCTGTATAATTTAAATTTCATGTACATTTGAAGGAAATACTGTAGTTCGCCATTCCATTGCACTGAAATATCTTCCTGTAGCTTTGTAATGGTCTGCTGGGCACGACGAGCCAGAGCACTCTTCGCTATTTTATCCATAACGTTTTTACAGGATTTCAAGGAGAAAATTCCATTTTTTTTCACAGTGTTTTATGCCAAAAGTTTTTGAATTTTCTAGCAGTTTGGGATGATGCAATTCACTATGATGGATGTGTAGCAGCCTTTCCGAACGAAAAAATGTATTCATTTCGATAAAATTGACCAGTTTTCGGTCACGCTTTTTGACCAAATAAACGTCATTTTCGAATAATTCGATTGTAAAGTTTATTGAATTTCTATAAATTTTAGTTTTAAATTTTTATTAATTGGACACTTATCTAACAAATGTTACACTAATATTTTCGAGTTTACGTTGTTTTACGTAAATATTTAATGACGTTATTGAGTATTATCAGCGTTCAACGTAAGCAACGTAGTCAATCAAGAAAGTAATAACGTTTGATTTTCTTCTTAAATTAATAAAATATGCAAAAAATAAGGTATTTCTTTTGCATTTACGAAAACTGTCAATATTTTTTACAACAAATTTGAAGTTGTGCCAGTGAAAAGAATTTTGACGGCAATGTCGTTGTCTGCTGACGTCAACCGTTCCATGGTTACAATTTGTTGGTGTGTTTTTCGTGTTTGTCTGGAGTCGGTGAACATGTGAAAAACAAAAACGATTGTTAAAAAAAATAAATTTCGATTCCCGCACGGGGATTACGCATAAATAGCGTATGCCGACGTGGATGACGTAATACATAAAACATATGCACGGTTTTCAACAAAAATATTGTTGTTTGATCATAATGAACATTATGTCAAACTTTCATTCAATTAGAATAAGTTTACTTTGAGATATTCAAAATTGAAAAGTGTGCACTTAGAACTTTTGACGAGTGTACATGTATATTATCTGGATTTTGACTTTTGCATGGAGTGCATATAATACAACAAATGGAACGGGTAAACCGGTAGTTTACAACAACACGATACTTTTACACGGTTACCAAAAAAAGAAAGACAAAGTTCCACAACAATAGCTGGTAAAGTATAATTTTTGGGGATTTGGTTTGTGTATAAATAAACCTTCTATCACTATCATAAAGCATTTATTTACAATTCCTACAGTGTCAGCGAACAGAGGTATAAATTATTACCGTGTGCTTCAGGTAGTAACGGATTGCGTAAATGTACATACGGGGTCATCTCAAAGTAGACATGATCTGTCAAATTGCTGTCAAAGTTAGGTTTAAAAGGGAGATATGATATTTTGTAATGATAAATGTGTGTTAAAATGTAGATATGATAACTTGAGTAATTTATTAGTTTATTAATACTGATACTGGGGCGGATCCAGATTGGGTTCTGTGGTGTTGCTCAAATTTCCTTTTGGGCACCAATATTTAATTTTCACATGGATTTTTGCTAGAAAGTTGTCAAATAAAATGTAACTACCCTAAGACTGCTCCAAATAAACCTCTTTATGGAAAAATTGCACTGGACTATGTGCAATCAAAAATCATAGAATGTGATAGATAGATTTCAGGGTTGGATGAAAGATTTCTAGAAAAGGGGTTCGTGCGGGCTCTTTCAGAGAAGTTACATGATAATTTTCAACTTTTTGGCCAACATCTTCATGACAAGTAATCTGGATCCACCCCTGTTATTTATCAGCTAATGAGTCTGACTTAAGTCTCGGGTAAACACTAGCAATGCTTTTGAATAGATTACTCATTAGATAGTCTTTGACATTTGCCTTTCTTTTAAAGCAGAATTTGTTAATGCATTTGTTGTTGTTGTTGTTATTATTATTTTAGAACTGACGGTTACACAATGGGCAGGCCAGAAGGAAGTGTAATGCAATTAAAGAACCAGTAATTATTATTATATGTGAATGGTCAGGTTATACAGTGTTCAAAGTACATGATCTAGTCATAGTAGTTTTCATTAACATTTAGCATTAAGTCTTTAGTGTGTTAGAAGAATGTTATCTTTATCTACACATAGTTCCAGTTAAAATTTTATTTTTTTTTTATTTTACATGATCTCGTCAGAAGATCTTTATTACATGTAATCATTACTTTTTCTCAGGTTAACATTTTTATAATCTTAATTCAAAGATATCTCAGTTTTTGCATATGTGTTGTTATATGTTGTTTTGTTATTGGCCACCATGTTCAGTTATTTTATTATGATCAGTATATAGGCAACTTTTATATGAAAACAAATTAACTAAATGTTAATACTGTTTGATGTGATTAAACTGTTAATTCCATTTAATTTCTCTGTGATGTGTTTGATTTTAAAATGAGAATATTTTTTCTTAATAAAAAATTTAATGACCTATTGTTTTAGGATTTTCTTCTGTTACTGTTAACAAAATGTTTTGGGTTTAATTTAGATCAGAGGGGAAATTTTTTTATTTGATTAACCTTTGAATGTGTTTCAATACATGTTCATCAACAAAACATTCAATTCACAATGTTTGAGCTGGTTTGAGACGCCCCCAGTGAGCTTCATTTACCTATCCCATTCTGCCCGAAGCTATCCGCTACTGGCTAATTCGATGAGGTAATAAAAACAAAGATTAGTGCGTGACAGATCTCACAGCATGTTTAAAAATGACCTGTTTTGAAGTGTGTACAATTTTCTCTGTCGGAAAATATCGATTTGTATGTGAAATTTCTACTTTTAAAGACCTGTGCAGCGGTAATCTGTTAGCTATCCGTTACTGCCTGAACAACTGTGTCTGAATATAGAAAGTTAGTATAGATTTTCATCCTGAAAGTACCAATTTGAAAGAAATTGCCATGTTCGTGGTAGGGAAAGGTACTGTTGAGTTTATATAGAGCACATTCATTTTTTTTTATATTTTGTTTTGATTTATTACATACAGTTAAAGTGCCTCAATCTAAAAAGGTCAAATTAATAATGATATATGAAATAGAACCAGAACAGAATAATCAACAAACACAATATATGTATCAAAATGAATGACTACTTTTAATATTTCTCTTCTATCACAGTGGAAGCGTTTTATTTTGCGTGGACATTATTTTCGCATATTTTATGCATGGGAAAGTGTACATCATTAAACCCCAGCCTAATTAAGCCTTTAGTTATCAATCGTTAAACTTAATACAAATTCATGAATTTATGTCGGTATGAAAAATGGCATTTTTCTACGAACGAAAATATGTCCTCGCAAAATAAAATGATACCACAGTACATCTTGTTATGCTAAACATTACTATAATGTAAGGTTTCTGTATCAATATACAATTTGACAATGTTTAACACATCAAAATATCCAAATTGGATCTATACAGTTGTTAAATCATGTTCAATATAGTGTAGCGTATAAATGTAATTGCTTTACCTTTTTAATAATATGGTAAAAGAATGGAGGGATAGGGAGAGATAAAAGGAAGAAAGTTTTTTCAGGTGTACAAGAACATTTGGAGGATGGTCTGTAACTCGTAAAGCTGAAACATATAAACTATATACTATTGATAGAGGAGGCTGGCTAAGGACTTATTAAATATATAACAAGTAGGCATGTTAAGTATCACTGGTTGTCTGTGCAGAGTGCGGAAAATGGACCCCATATTTTTAGCTCGACTATTCGAAGAATAGGGGAGCTATCCTACTCGCCCCGGTGTCGGCGTCGGCGTCGGCGTCGGCGTTCCCGTCGGCGTCCGTTAAACAAATGCGTTAAACAAAAAATGCACTTTGGTCCATCACTTGAAAACTACTTACGATATCAACTTGAAACTTGAAATATATATTCACCATCAAATTCTACATCATTACCAACAACACCCATAACTCTGCTACAAATACTTTTTAAGTTATGCCCCTTTTTTACTTAAATTTTGCGTTAAGCAAAATATGCACTTGGTCCATAACTTGTAAACTACTTGAGATATCAACTTGAAACTTGGAATATATATTCACCATCAAATTCTACATCATTACCAACAAGACCCACAACTCTGCTGTCAATATGTTTCAAGTTATGCCCCTTTATCTTATATTTTGTGTTAAGCAATTTGCCCATAACTTTAATACTACTTAAGATATTGCCTTGAAACTTGAAATATATTTTCACTATCAAAATCTACATCATAACCAACAAGACCCATAACCCTGCATCCAATATTTTTTAAATTATGCCCCTTTTTCACTTACATTTTGTGTAAAGCAAAATATACACTTGGGCCTTAACTTCATTATGAATGGAGGGATTTCAAAATAACTTGGCATAAATGTTTACCTTGACAAGGCGGTGTGTCGCGTACAATATCCATGCTTGTAGGTCCAAGGTCAAGGTCACTGTTACTAAAAATAGAATTTTCTTGCAAAATCGTGTCCGCTCTGTAACTTTGTTGTTTTCTATTGGATTTTTTAATAACTTAGTATTATTGTTCACCATATCAAGACGGTGTGTCACGTACATGCCCAGGCCTGTAGGTCCAAGGTAAAGGTCACTGTTACTAAAAATAGAATTCTCTTGTCCGAGCTGTTACTTCGTTATGAATGGAGGGATTTCAAAATAACTTGGCACAAAGGTTCACTATGACAAGGCGGTATGTCCACGCTATACCCATTTCTGTAGATCCAAGGTCAAGGTCACTGTTACTAAAAATAGAATTTTCTTGTCCAGGCTGTAACTTTGTTATGAATGGAGGGATTTCAAAATAACTTTACACAAATGTTAACTATGACAGGGCAGTGTGTCACATACCATGCCTGTAGGTCAAAGGTCAAGGTCACTTTTACTAAAAATAGAATTCTCTTGTCTGGGCTGTTACTTTGTTATGAATGGAGGGATTTCAAAATAACTTTACACAAAGGTTCACTATGACACGGCAGTGTGTCTGCACATACCCAGGCCTGAAGGTCCAAGGTCAAGGTCACTGTTACTAAAAATAGAATTTTCTTGTCTGGGCTATAACTTTATTAAAAATGGAAGGGATTTCAAAATAACTTGACACAAAAGTTAACCATGACAGGGTGGTGTATTGCGTACCATGCCCATGCCTGTAGGTCAAGGTCACTGTTACTAAAAATAGAATTCTCTTGTCAGGGCTGTAACTTCATTAGGAATAGAGTGATTTCAAAATAACTTGACACAAATGTTCATCATGACAATGTGGTGTGTTGCTTACCATGCCCATGCCTGTAGGTCCAATGTCAAGGTCACTGTAACTAAAAATAGAATTTTCTTGTCCGGGCTATAACTTTGTTTTGAATGGAGGGTTTTCAAAATAACTTGGCACAAATGTTCACCATGACAAGGCAGTGTGTTGGGTATATTACCCATGCCAGTATGTCCAAGGTCAAGGTCACAGAAATTATTTCTGTTATTTGAAATGAATTTCTCTCTTACCATTCACTTGTTAATATTTTTGCTGATTGAACATGAATGTATGGCCATAGTTGTTATTGTTTTAATCTTTAAATTGCATTTGTTTCAAATGATTCGAATAGTCGAGCACGCTGTCTCCTCTGACAGCTCTTGTTTCATAATTGTCTAGTTTGAATGTTTGTTTGGCATTAAATTTTTCTGCTTTTATTAACAATGTTAACTGATTTCTAAAGGATGGCATATTTGGAAGAGTGTGTTTCATTTTGTTTTGGTAAATATGGTATTTACCTACTAAAATAATTGTGTTTAAGGCAATTTGGAGCTCTCTTTTACTTGGATTTGGAAGACTTATGATGAGATGATTTAATTTAGCAACAGCCAAAGTTTTAATGACCACATTTTTTCCAATAGGTGTAATTATTCGTTTAGACCAGGAAGCTAAAAGTCTTTTAATCTCCTCAATTTTTAATGAATAATTAATGTCCATCATTGTATTTAAATTAGTAGAAAATATTACCCCTAATAGCTTAAAGTTTTCAGTTTCCCAGTTTTATCCCAAATTTGGACATAAATGTCTGTTACTGCCTTTTTGAGATCCAATCCAAATTGCCTTTGTTTTATCCACATTTACCTTTAGTCCTGAAATGCTATCATAAAATTTTAAAACTTTCATAGCACTTAAAAGTGAATTTTCGGTGCCATCCAATAGTAAAGAAGTGTCATCTGCATATTGCGATATACGAAATTCTTGATTATTTATTTTAATACCAGTTATATTGTTTTAATTTTTTATGAGCAAAGATTGGATCTCAGCGCACAGAATGAACAGGTAAGGGGACAGAGGATCACCTTGACGACAACCACGATGTACATAAAACCAATCAGATAGGTGACCATTAATAGTTACACAAGACTGAATGTTTTTGTAAAAAATATTTATCCATCTCTTAAATTGTTCACCAAAATTAAAGAACTCTAAAACCTTATTCATAAAGCTCCATGAAATAGAGTCAAAAGCGGTTGCAAAATCTATTAGAAGGAGCATACCTTGTTTTTTTATATTTTTCAGTGTAAAACATCACATCATATATAAGGCGTATATTCTCCCCTATAAATCTTCCTGAAATAAACCCAGTTTGGTCCTCACTTATAATTTTACTTAATACCATTTTCAATCTATTTGCTATACTTGCTGAAGCTATTTTATATGAAACATTAAGGAGTGAAATGGGTCTCCAGTTTTTTAAATACATTTTATCTTTTTCAGGTTTAGGTATACATGTAATGACACCTTGTTTTTGTGTGACTGATAATTCACCACTCCTAAAACCAAAGTTGATTGACCGGACCAAAAAATGACCAATATCTGACCAGAAAAATTTATAAAAAGCTGCTGTGAAACCTGTGTTCCCTGGTGATGAAAAATTTGACATATTCTTCAAGCTTTTTAGCATTTCCTTATATGTTAATTCCCCTTCGAGTGATTCTTTTTCTATTTCAGAGAGTTTTTTAAAGTTAGTATTATCAAACAAAGTGTTGAGGTTGGTTTCCATTACTTCTGTGTAAGAATATAAATTTTTGTAATGCTTTTCAGTCTGTTTTAACATCTCTTCCTGAGTTTTAAGGACTTCCCCTGTATCTGAATAAAGTGAATTCATAAATTTAGATGCATAATGCCTGGTTTCAAGGTTACAAAAATAATTTGATGGTTTTTCACCTTCTAATAACCATTTAGCTCTAGAGCGAATAAGAGAACCTTCCAATTTCTTTTTCCTTTAAGTTAAAAGTTCACTTTTTTTATCTTCTAAAATAGAAGATTCCAAATCATTACTATTTTCCAATTTGGCAATGTCATTTAATAAGTGATGTTCTTTGTTTTCTTCTTGCTTTTTTCTGTGACAGGAAATTGAAATTGTTTTACCTCTAATTTGCATCATAAGAGTTTCAAAGAAGAGTTGGTCATTAATTGTTAATACAATATCTTTATCGCTTATTTCCTCTATGGGGCGGTCATAATTTTGAACTTCTGCAGTGTATAATTGTCTTACTTCTTTAATAACATTTTTAATTTGATTAACATATTCAATATCTTTAAGTAATGAGTGATTGAATTTCCAATATGATTTACCCCTTTGAAACTTACCTATATCAATACTTATCATAATTAATGAGTGGTCTGTTCTGTAACCTGGTAAAATATTTGCCTCATCTAGGTCAGTAAAAAGATCATTAGATATGAGAAAAAAATCAAGCCTAGCTTTCTTAACCGTATTTTTTAAACCAAGTAAACTGTTGGTTTTTCCATATTTTTTTCGCGCCATGCATCTATATATTCTTTTTCAATAATAATTTCATAGACAACATCTCTTGCATTTGGATTGTTCACATTCTTATAATTGAAACAATCTTTATCAGGGTTTAGGACTAAGTTGTAATCACCTACAATTATGCAACTGTTGTTTATATTACACACTTTATTTTTAATATTTGTATAAAAGCCAGGGTCGTCTCTATTTGGACCATATATGCAAATTAATGTAAACAATTTTGTGTCAACCTCACAATTAATTATTAAAAGATTTCCATCTGTATCCTTTTCCATATTTACAGTGTATCAATTTAAAATCAAAGTTATTATTTATCAATACTGCCACACCCCTTGATTGACTATTGAAATTACTGAAAAAACAGTCATATTCCCACTGACTTCTAATAAGATATTCCTCCTTATCGATAAAGTGAGTATCTTGTATACAATAAATTTTATAGTTTCTTGTTTTCAAAAAATTAAATACATCTTTTCTTTTAAGTCTGTCCCCTAAGCCTTGAACATTCATAGACGATATTTTTAGATTAACTGTCATATTTAAAAATACCTATTGAACCCCGATTCTTGGTCCCTACATCTGCACAGACACCAATATACAACCAACACAACCAGCTGAAACACCCAAGAAACCAGCCACCTCCATCAGTAATCTGAAAAACAATTAAACAATTATAGGATGCCATTTTTGGCAGTTTGGTTGTAAAAAAGGAAATTTAAGTTAACCTTCTATTTATGTTAGAAATATTGAGCCTCTGAGTTGGCAGTCATTTAACTGTATCTTTTTTCTTTTTCTGTTAATAAATCAATTCATTAATAAACCCGCATTGTGTACTACCGTGTAAATATAAATGTATTCATTTGTTGAAACATTTTACTTTGTAAGAATGGCTTAAAAATTGACAGATAAAGCAGTAATACATGCATATAATTCATCTATCCGCTGCTTGGTCTCAAATCTGAAAAATACTGAAAATTGTTTTACAGTTAGATTGGTGTCTGTTATAAATAAATATAACATTGAAGTTTATGAGCCTTTTATACAAAAAATTTACTGCATTAATAATTAATCTTGATCTCATTAAAAAACAACAACAAAGATAACAATAAGTCCTCAACGCAGCTATATACCTTATCCCATTGCTCTCCACATATGTTCTTTTATACAAGTGCGACCAGAGCAGATCCGCATCAGTGGCACGTCTGTGACATGCCCCGGATCTACACTGTTCACCCATGCCATCAAGGCATACATATGGACACAACTAGGTTAGTGTGACATTATATGTCACGAAAACATATTACTATTGTGAACAACAAACGTAAATTCAGGTACAGTTTTATGCCGTTGCCAGTTGTTAATATTAAAATGTATGAGCACATTCATTGTAATGTGGTTAGTGCTATGATAATGTTTAACTTCCAGGTAACTCCTTCATGAAAATTAAATGTTGGTGTAACTGTCCACAAAGTGCAAGGTCTAACATTATCTTCAGATGCTGTTGATATCGAGAAAACAATATTACAAGGAGGAATGGCTTACATAGCTCTCAGTAGAGTATTTACTTATGAAAATCTTCAATGACAATAATGAAAAATCAGTTATATTTATGAAATTTTGAGTGCTCTTAACGATCCACTAAACTCCTCCTTGTTCGACCATCGATTAAAAAGAAAATTATCAAACTAAACAAAATTAACATTCATTTGTGCAAAATTTCATTGAAAGGCATTTTTCCGTTTTAGAAATGTTGATACTTTTCTTTTTTTATCGATAAAGGTGTAAGGAGGAGTGTAGTAAATCCTTAAAATGTGAGAAATTATTTTTCATCCTAAATGAATACATAACAACACATATAGTTCTGGCAATTCTTCATCATAATGCATGTTACCATATCAACCATCTCTTCCACTATTTTCCAGCTAGTTATCATAATATTTAAAAGGAAAACGTTTGTTTTCAAATCATTTACTACATTTACTGCAAACTTGTTAATGTTCAGCAAACAAATTTCATCATAAATCCCAAGCCATACCATTTCCGGTATATTTCATTTCAAACCGCACTCCTTGTATACAACGCGTTCCACAACTACATGTAATACACAAGCACATCCTTCAACGTTCAATACCCTTTGCCAATAAAAGACAACAATATATTATCACTGATTCTTTCTTTGTTTAAAAACAATCCATCACCTGCATGAACTCTTACACCCAACATCTAACCTCTTTCAAATGTCGTCCACATATAACACATCTGTGTTATACTTTTCTTGTTCATTTTAACCTGACACAGTTTCTTTCTCTGCCATGTTTGTTTACAAGCAGTTTGAGTGTGTGTCATGTGACCTGTTTATTTACATATAAATGATGTAACATACGGATGTTGCTTGCATGAAGCTCTACCAAATTTGTTCAAATGGTTCAGGTCCATTGCATTTCTGAACCACGGGAGCTTAAAATAGATTTTAAAAGTTGGATCTTTAAAAATCTTCTCTGAAACCACTAGTTTTACATAAAAACTTTTAAAAAATCTTCCTGTCAGCAAGCGGAGTAATATTACAGCCAGAGCCTTCAAACTTCATAGGTTAATTTTATTTGAAGAACCCTAATGTTTTGTGGAGTCATAGGTCAAAAGTCAAGTTCACAGGGACTTGCATGTGAAAACCATATTAGCCCAGTAACTTGAATACCAGTATACCCACTTTCTTCAAACGTTATTGGGTATATGTATTAAAGAACCCTTATTAGTGTTTGGGATTCATAGGTCAAAAGTTCAAGTTCACAGGGGCCTGTGGAGTGAAAACCTTTTCTGCTTAATAACTTGAGAACCCTTACACCTAGAGTCTTCAAACTTCATGAGGTAACTATATAAAAAGAATCCTATTGTTTTGGGGATTCAAAGGTAAAAAAAAGTAATATATGCATATCCGGAATCGCCACACAAACAAAGCACAGCCTCCCCACGCAGCGAAAAAGAAGAGAGGAAGAGAGAGAGAGCATGTTTGTTATAAGTATGTCAATTCAAATAGGACGTAACAAACAACTAACGAAAAAGAGAACCTTTGGGGATACTGCCTTGGAACGGTCAGTGGCAAAACAAATTGCCACTGGGGGGTTTAAACCAGGTTCTAGGGTGCACCAACCTCACACTTGCCCCAACCGGTTCTCGTATCACAAAACAAGTACAAGTTGTCTTGGTGACATAACTCCAGCCCACCCATCGGCTCTACAATGTTGCATGCAAAAGCACACAAACATATAAAACATAAGAAGCTAATGGCAGTGCAAAGCCAAAGGGCGGGTACTCAATGATCTTACCGAGACCAGAGCACCTGGAGTAAAATCAGCAAGATCACGATGACGGGGATAAAAGAAACAACCGAGTTTCTAGGTTCTTTTAAGAAAAGATATTCCCCATAAACCTTCATAAACTCTTAAACCCCTGCCACCGTCGTGCAACCAAAGAGGTAAGTATAATGATCAACTATAGATGGGTTAATCAACAGGCCTGCAGAGCGCTGTAAAATAAAATGTTGGTAACCTTTCTTTTTAAATTTACAGATGGTTTTTACGAATAATCGGGAGAAATTAACATTGCCTTTTATCTTCTTAAATTTATAGATTAAATCTCCATAAAAAATGGCTGTGAAAAACATTGTTGCATTAGTGATTTTAAACTGCACCTGTATTTATGAATTAGATCTGGGTATCGGCGATAAAACTTGCAAAAGGGTTTCCGTAATTTGTGATACCGATAACCTTGTTTTAATAGTTTTTCTGTAATGCAAAGATTACGTTCATTGAAATCATTCACATCGTTGCAAGCTCTTGAAAAGCGAACAAGCTATGAGATATAAACCCCGTAAGATGTTGCACGAGGAACATCGCCGTCTAAAAACGGAAAATTTACTATATTAAAATTAATATCATCTCTTTTATCATATATTTTAGTAGTGACGTAACCATTTTCAATGGACAGATTAAGTTCACAGGGACCTGTGGGTGAATACCGATTCTGCTCGATAACATGAGTACTATGACACCAAGAGCATTCAAACTTCATATGGTAATTGAATTAGAAGAACCCTTCAATTTTTAGGGCTTTTTCATCAAAGGTCAAGTTCACGATGACCTGTAGAGTAAAAATCGTTTCTGCTCAGTAACTGGAGGAGTTTACAAACTTCATAACTAAGTAGAAGAACCTAGTAGGTCAAAAGTCAATGTCACAGGGACCTATGGAATGGAAGTTACTAGAGTACTGATTTAACTTTCTCTGCCTATTCTTCAGTTAGATGCATGGGGAGACACAGCATCTAGTTTATATTTCTTTCATTCATTTCTTTGGCTGCGGTACTCAGGTGAGCGATAAAGGGCCATCCTGGCCCTCTTGTACAGACGATAACTATGCGACAAATTACATTCTGACCTTTAGAATTATTTTGCTATTCATTTGAAGACCATCTTTAACACATACAAAACTTATTTTTTCTTCTATAACACATATTTGAAATGTTACAGGATCTAAGGCAGAGAATGACTAAAATTAGGAAATATTTTTTTAGCAAAACAGGCACAACATATGCTTTTTACTAACGGCAATAGATCCATCACAGCTGCTTCGAATGAGCTATCTTGCTGTCTATTCAACTTTGGAAAGCTCGACAAAAGTCTCAATAACTAAGTTGTATGCATGTTCTTATTTGATGGTTGTTTAATTGTGATGCTTCCTACATTATTGTTTGCATCTTTCATAACATCTGACAACGAACAGCAAGTTTATGTAAGGCAGTGACGACCCACAGAAATAAGAAAAAAACTCAATACGGTATATATAAACTGATTAGTAGAATCGTGCAAGTTTCAAACACGGAAATGCCTAAATTCAAAGAATCAAAGCGCTGAAAGCGTTGAAAGAACATTGCAAATTTGGATACGCATCTGGGGCGCAATGATACAGCGATGTTTGTCGAAGCTCCCATGCGTGACACGAGTGCTTTCAGCACACACCTTAAGACTTAAAAATGGATGGATTACTTGACTAGTATTACAAACGTCGAATTGTTAGCTGCCAACGCAAAAGCTGTTAATGTTAGGGAAAGAAGTGTTCTTGTCCTCAAAAGACAAGTGCAATGTCGTCAATGTCTTGTGTGTGTATGAGTCCACACTTGCCACATGACCTCATTTGACAAAAGTCCCCTGTGTGAAGTGAGTGAACCCGTTGTCCCCACTCTAAAGTGAAAAGACACGTTCTTAACTATTAGATTAAGGATGATTTTAAATAGACAAACCAGCTACAAAAAAAAATCAAAAATCTATGCATACCAAAAATTAACAGCGTACATCACTGGGAAGATTGTGTCCCCATTTTCATGTGTAAGTCAGGTGTCCTCATTCTACACCTTGTGCACGTGTGTGTGTGTGTGTGTGTGTGTGTGCGTGCGTGCGTGCGCGCGCATGCGTGCGTGCGTGTGTGCGTGGGTGCGTGCGTGTTTATGTGTATTAAGGTTATGCCTACATGACATAATAATGAGCAGGATAGCATTCCATTACTCCGACTTATATAGTTTAAGAATTAGTAAGTATTTATAAAAGGTAAATAGTAGATTATTTACTAAATTTACAGCGTAGTTCCACAGAACCAATGTTTGTTTTAATCAATATCGGTAGCAGATAGTAGGGTAATACTTTGTGCAAGTCTTTAGGAGTACAAAACATCGGTTTTAGAAGTTGACGATGTGGCACTACACCTACAACGTCCTCCACTTTTGGCAAGCAAGAAAAAAGGTAAAGGTCCACCAGGGGAGCTAGCGTCGAGAGCTGTGGACTGGGCAACGGGTGTGAGCAACCTTGTGTTCAACTGAGAACTATCTTGCTTGCTCATCCCCGGCTGAAGGCTCCCTATTCACTATTCCCTATTCATTCCAGTAGAAAAGTAGGATCTTCCGGCAAGTAAAAGTGTGGTTAATTTGTGAGGAAAATTATTTGATGATTTAGCTTGGGACGAGTCTAACTGCTAAATCTTTTTGGTTATTTGAATGCTTAGTGTTAAATTAGTGTGTTTGAACGGTAAAGCCCGAGGACTTTCATCGGAAGGTATAAAAGCAATTTCCGTTCATTGATACGGAGCAGCGGACCACACCATAATGTCCTCGGTCAGAGGCGGGAGGGTCCATAAACTGGGAATAAACAACAACAACAACATGATACGGAGCAGTCTGTTTCTGACAGTCGAGGTGTTAACATCTTTGAATTTGGATTCAACATTGGTCTGCATTATAGGTCCAATATAGTACAACTCTGTACTAGGACGTATTGACCGGGTTGTTTCGTTGAACGTATAGGGTATAAACCGTATTGGTTGAAGCTAGGTTATTTTAGAAAATGCCCTCAGACAATTGCTGGAAAAACAATGCGTCTGAGAATAAGGAAAATACGAACGTCGGTTACATCGAATTAAAGTGTTATAACAGAAATGGTAGCAATGATAACTATATTGAATTCCAATCATTTTTTCTTATTTTTTTCTAAATAGGATTTAAACATATCTCGAGCATACAAGTGTGTAGAAGAAGCCTATATTCGATGAGAATAACTTTATTTCTCTGGGCCGTAATATTCACACGGTTTACATACCGCGTGAGAATCACAATAGTGCATTCAGTTTCATATCAAAATTCGATATGCTGATCAATGTCAAATTGAAGATTAAACATGTCCGCTTTTTATTTTATAAGTGTTCATTATATTGCAAGTGCGTAGCTATTCTTTTATTTGGTTGAAAAACAACCAAAAATAAGGAAAATATATTATTTTCACACGGTTTAAATGCGGCGTGAGAATCACACTGGCGCAAAAAGTTTTGTTGTTAAACATCGATTTGTTGACCAGTGTCAAAATGAAGCTTTAACATGTCTGCTATCAACCACACATGTAATTTTAATATTACAGGTGCGTAGCTATTTTTATATTGTTAAAAACCTGTCTAAATAAGGAAAATACGTACATCGGTTATGTACAGTGAGATATAGTGTTATATCAGAAATGGTAGCAATGGTAACTATATTGAATTTCAATCATCTTTTCTTATTTTTATAGGATTTAAACATATCTGGAACAGACGAGTGTGTAGCGAAGCACATATTTGATGAGTAATAACTTTATTTCTCTGGGCCGTAATATTCACACGGCTTAAATACCACGTGAGAATCACACTAGAACATTCAGTTTCGTATCAAAATTCGAAATGTTGATTTCAAATTGAAGCTTAAACATGCCTGCTTTTTATTTTATAAGTGCTCATTATATTGCAAGTGCGTAGTTATTCTTTTATTAAGTTGAAAAACTGCCAAAAACAAGGAAAATATAGTATATTCAAACGGTTTTAATACGGCGTGAGAACACACTGGTGCATTAAGTTTGTTGTTAAATATCATTCTGTTGGTGTCAAATTGAAGCTTCTACTATCAAACATACATGTACTTTTGACATTGCAGGTGCGTAACTCTTTTTTATTGTTTAAAATCTGCCTTAATAGGGAAAATACGTATATCTGTTACAGGGAGTTATAGTGTTATAACAGAAATAATAGTAATGGTAACTATATTGGATTTCAATCATCTTTTCTTATTTATTAATACGATTTATACATATCTGGAACAAGCAAGTGTGTACAAAAGGCCTATATTTGATGAGTGATAACATAATTTCCCCGCGCCGTGATATTCACACGGTTTACATATATCGCGTGAGAATCACAAAATTGCATTCAGTTTTGTACCATAATTCGATATGTTGTTGTTAAACTGAAGCTTAAACATGTCCGCTTTTAATTATTTAAGTGCTATTTAAATTGCAAGTGTGTAGCTATTCGTTTTATAAAGTTGAAAAACTGCCAAAAATATACAGGATTCGGCATATAAATTTTCAAAGTTTTCGCGGGAGCATTCCCTCCGGACCCCATAGATTAGTTAGGCCTCTTACAGATTCCTTTGTATGGATATGTCCCCGTTGTAGGTGTCTGACGGAGTGATGTTCTAGCTCAGTTACATGTTAACGCTGTTAAAAATTATTGGTCGCCGTCTTTCAGAACCGGTTGCTGGACCTGCTAGCCTACAGTTGGGGAGCTGGACATGACACTGCTTTTGAAAATTTGAAACACCAAATGTCACAGGCTATGAAACTTCTACCAGACTAATACTCAAACCCTGGATGGCTTACTCACAAGGACTAGTGTGTGTGTGTGTGTGTGTGTGTGTGTGTGTGTGCGTGCGTGCGTGCGTGCGTGCGTGCGTGCGTGTGTGTGTGTGTGTGTGCTGCAGAGTTGGATTTGAAGGGGAAACTTGAAAATAGATACATGCATGCACAGTCCAAACTGTTAAACGAATACAAACAACTGAAACCCCTCCAGATTTTGTGCTACTAGGAAGGCCCCATGATGTAAATGCCTGTTTAAAATTGAGGAACTTTCAGCTTGTGTGATGAAGTTACAGACATACCTGGAAAATAAACTTAGTTTTCTAATAAAGAAAAAAACAACTTATTTTAATACTGTTATACATGCTTACTATGATAACAGTATTTTGCTATGCACGATTAAATATCTTCTAAATTGAAACATGTTGGTTTTATATTGTGAAATATTTGTTAACTGAAAACAAAGCTGGTTCTTAAAAACAACTTATTACTGTCTGTCTGATTTTTATTAAACCAGTACAAAAATTAAAAAGGTAGGTTCTGTTTATGTGTCCATCTAAAAAAAAACCCTGACTTAATTACGTTAACATCTGTTAGGAACAGAGGAGAGCCAAAGTTGTCTGCTCTTTAACTTAAATACCATAATCTTTAGAACTTGTGTTATCTTCAACAAACTTGGTCATATAGTTTATGGCCATGATAACCAGGGCAAGCTCAATAGCCAGCGAAATTGCTTCTGGGGCTTTGGAGTTACCCAATCTTCATCAATCGTGATCCAATCACACTAGTACAGTATAACTGGTTATGAATAAGTAGACAGTCATGAAATAGTCCCTTTTATTGAAATTCAAAAGGTCTTATAACTAGGGTTTCTTAAACGGTTAAAAATCATAATTGATCATCGGAAATAATCAAACACTCCTTTTTGATTAGCCGTGGATAATATAATCGAAGCATTTACAATAACATTGTACAATCTACAAATATTGCTTTAATGAAGAAGAATTTTATTTATAAGAATTCTTTATTAATTTTCTTCCAACAAAAATACTCATAATTTGTAATTATATTGTTTTAGAAATAGGGGAAAAATATATTAATTTGGGAGGGGAATGGGGTCCTTGCCATCATGAAATGACGGCCCTGTATAGAACTACTGTATAATCATGAAAGGATATCGGTGTATTTTCTGGTATGAATAATCACTTACAGAAACCACACTTCTAGCCTACAGGCTGCAGGAACTGTAATTTGTAACTGTATCTGATATGAGCATAGGGTGTAGGCTGCAGGTACAGGAGTCTTATTCTTGAAATACTTTGTGGGAGAACATAAGCCAAAGCTTATTTAAAACCAAATTAACACTGATCTATGTCATATATCCAACACTGTTTGTGTTCTGCTACAGTGATTTCCCTTGTGAGCTGCTTAAAGAACAGAAAACCGATGATTGATTATGAAACTTCGTAATCGATTATCGAAAGTCTCTTCTATAAACGATAGATTTTTTATTATAATCTATCATCGTTTAATCCCTACTTATAACAGATACAATAGACAAGTAATAGTTGCTCATAAATACAAAAAAATATCAAATTTGAAAAAGTTTTCTTTTGTGACTGTCTAGTTATCAGTAACAGTTACCATTGACATTAACCCTTTCCCGCATATATACACCTCTTTACGCATGTGCGACCAGTGTAGATCCTGATCAGCCAGCACATCAGTGCCGTCTGATCAGGATCTGCACTGGTCGCATTTTTGTCAGAAATAACCTAACAAATGAAAAAGGGAACAGTCAGTTTAGATCCTGTCAGATAAGACGGCACAGATGTGCCGGTTGATCTGGATCTTAACTATTTTCCCATGCAATTAAGGTGTATCTATGGAGGAAAGGGTTAATGCATAAATTTCTCGGCAATGAATCATTCAATACATGCCAAGTCTCACGTCGTGAGGGAAAAACTCACGGAATTTCACCCATCCTCACGGTCTAACGGATAAAAACAAAAAACTCACATATTTTTTATACTTTCTTTAAAAAATAAAATTGTCATCTGCAAGGCAATTTTCAATAGCTCCAAAAAGTCCGAGGATTGCCAAATCCAAATTGAAAGCGCTTGATTGACAAGTGATTATTGGAAATTTGTTCAACTCACTTTATAGTTTTGGACATTTAAGTTGGGCACTTTTTTTCCAGAATGCCTTATTTATAAAATTCCCGTATAAAGCCATATTTAAAAAAATTAAGATGTATTGATGATTATCTAAAAGTGGATGACTGTTCTAAAATGGCAGTTGCTTTATTAAAAATAGCCAATTCATATTGACAATATTGTTGGGAGAAATGCATTGAAATAGCAGATTATTATGAAGAGTTTTTAGTTGACAAACGCTTTTGAATTGTTTTTCTCTTCTTCAGCGGTGAGCGCTTATTTTAACGGCTGGTGTTACACGTGTTTTTCTTGTTGTACACAGAGTAGTTGTTTGTTCTACACAAAGTTTTTTAAGGTTTCTAAGCTTTTATCTGCCGTTTATAAAATAAATCCACAATAATGATTTTCAGAGTAAAGGTTTTGTTTCACAAAGTAATGTCTTTGTATTACATTTTGAAAGTTTATTACAAAACAGGTTGAAAGGCATTGTAATTGTAATAAAATGTAAAACTTAGTTATTTTTGCCAAAAAATTGTTTAACCATTGAATAGCTGTTGTTTTAGATGAAAATTAGCACGTGCTTATTGACGGATAGAAACTCTCTTTTTGGCAAAAATAACTAAGTTTGACATTTTATTACAATTCTCGTTATTACAAAAGTGGTTGATACCTTACAACCCGTTTTGTAATAAAAATGAAAATTGTTATAAGTATTACAATTCTCGTATTTATTACAAAACGGGTTGTAACAAGGCTGTTTGATAGATCTATATTTATTTAACCACCATTTCATTTCATGTGTGATTTTTGGTATATTGTAAAAATGTATATTATTGTAAATGTATATTATTGTGTAGTCAAAGGCATTGACCTTTTGTTCATATAAGTTATCTGTTTAAAAATCCCTTTTTAGAACCCGCACACAACACGTAGAAGATCGTATACCTTCTTTAACTTTCGATTCTAGGTATGTTTTGACTGGGTTTGTTCTTATTAAAAAAAGTTTATTTAATCTTGAGTATTGATACGCATAGGACTTAGATAATGTTTCTTCTGGATATTTCAAGTAGTGGCAAGTACAAAGAGGAAATGGACCCAAACGAAAATTGGGGTCTTTCTTTTCACCATCAGCGAATGTAGCAGAAACAATATTATATCTTCATCAAAACACCAATAATCTGTAAAATCTGTTATTTTTAACTCAATTAATATATAAAAAATCAAATGCAGGACTCCTTAATAATTTTTTCATGTCCTGGATACTTTTAAGGTGCCTTTGACAGGTCCGGAAGTTTTCTGACGAGAATTGGGGTCTTTCTTTTCATCATCAGCGACGGTAGCAGAAACAATATATTTCCATAAAAACAGCAAGTATCTGTCAGTTTGTTATTTTCAAACTTAACAGCAAAGATAATCAAATGTATGTCTCTGTTTTGCATGATACTTTTTAATTGCCCCGTGTCATTTCTAACGTGTCCTGGTGTCCTGATAATGTGTCATGGGGTCTTTAGCCACCAAAGGGAGATAACATAATGGCATGTCATATATATGCATACAGAAGCTGTCTGTTCGTTAAATGAAACAAAATATGGGAAATAAATGTTGTTCAGCTTATAAATAGTGTTGCCATGAAGTGCCTCTGACAGATCCAGAGGTTTTCTGAGGAGTCTTGGGGTCTTTCTTATCACCATCAGCGAATGTAGCAGTAACAATATTATATCTTCATCAAAACACCAATAATCTGTAAAATCTGTTATTTTTAACTCAATTAATATATAAAAAATCAAATGCAGGACTCCTTAATAATTTTTTCATGTCCTGTGTCAGTTTTTAAGTTTTCCTGGTGGTTTCCGTATGTGTCATGGGGTAACAAAGGGAGATAACATAATGCCATGTAATATATATGCAAACAGAAATAATCTATCAATTCGAGAAATCAAACAAAATATATGTAATAAATATTGTTTCAGCAAATAAATTGTGTTTTCATGAATTAGGTATACTTTTATTGTGACTCTGTTAGGTCCTGAGGTTATCTTACCAGTCCTGGGGTATTTCCGATGTGTCCTTGTAGGCATTCAGTTAATCAATGGTAACAATCAGCATGTTAACAAACAAAATCCTATCTCTAATAAAAAATATACATTAGTTTAGGCAAATATGCCCCCAAAATTTATTTTTGTAATGATATATAGCGTTTTTTAAGAGTCTTGGGGTGTCTTGGGGTGGTGTGGGGTGTCCTGGGGTGATTAGTAGCACCGCAAAATCCCCTTCGGACAAAATCCCCTAGGTAAATTTTCAAGAAAACGGACAAATCCCCTACATGACATAATCCCCCACGGACAAAATCCCGTAGTATTAAGAATCCCCTACGGACAAAATCCCCTATATAGTAAAATTATTATTTATTTGACAATGTTTTTAATAAAATACTCCAGATTTCTAGTATAGAATAGCTGGAATTTTGTAGACATATACAGGGGCACACAAAACTTAAAAAAATAAAACCTTGTAGAACTCTTGTGTGGTAAAAGAGGCATTTATAAGTTGTAATTTGTCTGTGTTGCCTATATTCATGTACATGTCTTGTGTAGATTTTACAATTTATTACTACATTCTGAAGTTAAATAAATATTATTAATTTTACTTAACAACTTTAACAACATTTTGCAATTTTATTTCAGAGTTTAATATTTAACAGGATAAACAGAACATACAATGCACAATTTCAAGCTGTAAATTAAAGCACATCACAAAGCAAATTTTAAGCTAATAATTATAAGGAATCTACCTATTATCAGAAAATTGTCTATACAAAATTACAAACTGTTAAATAAAATGCTTCACAAAGCAAATCAACACATAATTATAAGGAATCCACCTATTATCAGAAAATTGTTTATTACATTTTTACATTAAGTTTATATATACATGACTCACTTTACTCAAAGGAAAAATATAAATGGAAGTAAGTGAAAGCGGGAATATTTAAAATACAGAAACGTATTTTACTATGAACATGTAAACTGAATTCAAGCGAGAGGAAAAATATAGCAAACACGTAAACTTAGGTATCACAATCGCATTTTGGGTTAGGGAGGGGACGTAAAATTAAAATGATGATATTGATGATGAAATTTTCGTGCTGCAGCTCTGCTAAAAAAACTCGTCAACATCTTCTGACGTTTCGGCGCGTCAATTGTTGTTGACAATTCTAATCAACCCAAAGATAGAATAAAATACGGAAAATTCAAAGGAAAAAGTTGAAACGCAAAGTTTGAAGGTCGAATCAATTTCAGTAGATAGTAGATTAGTCTCAATAATTCGACTGCAAGCACAGACCCATTATCATACGGACGTTTTCGTTGTCTGTCCTTTACGTCTCAAGCAGTTACGATCAAAACTGTGGTGGAAATCGACCCGATTTAAATTCTTTTTTTCACATCCACATGAAAATTTCAACACTGGTATGTCAAATATCGTTATAAAACATAAATAATGATAAAAGTAACAATAAAATGAACGAATAATCCACAAAATAACTTGTTAAACCTACCACAGCATATGCCGTTTACACGGTGAAAATTATCGATAAACGCGAGTCAGATAAACTTTATGCGGTGTAATCGACATGGGTTGAGGTTTAAAACAGTTTTGCATAAAAAACGAAAACGTTACTTATAAAGGATTACATATATTGATTCTACTTGAATGTGGCTTCTCAGGTATGTAAATTAAAAAAAAATATATGTTTAAGATGCTTTATGAAGCAGGCAAAAGATTGAAAAGTTGCGATTCATTTTCCGATCGGCGGCATATAGAAATAGAAGGACAATTTTCCGCATTGATTTGAATAGTAACTGGGTTGTGCGCGAAAAGCGACCATCGTATATATAGAAAAGCTCTTGTTGAGCACAAATAGTTGGGCTAATTGTAGATTAGATCACGATGTTTTGTAAAGCATCTAAATATATCATATAATTTTTTAAACAGCCGTTGGATCATGTTAAAATCTTACAAATAATGAGAATGAATTGTTTGTGAATTGTTCGTTATGTCATTGTATTAGTGTACTCATAGTCTCGAAACTTATTGCACGCGTAGCGTGCGAAAATTTTTTGACATTTATATATTATATTTTCCTATATATCATATTTCATTACAGAGAAAAAAACTTTGCTTGGGCAATTTTAGGGGGGGCGTACGCCGGGTCCGCCCCCCCCCCCCTGGATCCGCCTATGGGGATTTTGTCCACCACTGGAAAACTGATGTAGGGGATTTTGTCCAGGTATGACTAGGGAATTTTGTCCGTAGGGGATTATGTCCTACATTCTTTTCAAAATTCTATTGACACCACCCTAGTGAATTACCAGTATTTGGATACTTGCTGTGACAAATAAACACAGCAGGGCACTGATAAGGACCATACTGCACCTGTGTATTCTGATACTTATCAGGTATCTGCAGAGATAAACAAATAACAATTGGAAATGACACCTATAGTTATTATCTAAAATATTATGATATCAACTTGCACAAAAAGTTTGTTTTTTTAATGAAAGCTTTCTTGGACAATGGGGTTATTTTTTAATTTTGCAAGTAAAACTACATCTGATACTTAACAGATTGTTTTAAAATGTTGGTTTTAGAAAAGAAATTGTATAAAGCCAAAATACACAGGTGTGCCAGCTGATCAGGATCTACACTGAACATTTAACATATGTAAATGGGAGGAAATGTAACCATAACATATTAAAAAATTAATTAAAAATAAAATGATACAATTTTAGGGGGGTAATTTTTCAATATTCTTTAAGATGTAGGTATCACAGTTCTCTTTTCAATGAATTTGTCATGAAAAACAAATGATTTTTTTTTTATGAAATCATGCTTAAGAATGACCTTAAGGTAATTAATAAAAAAGTCTGAGATACATTTTTGAAGGCTGTTAATTATTGAGAAAAGAGGTGCAATTATGAAATATGAATCAAATTATTTCAATGAGTACAACATCCTAGAATGTGTCAAGTTAGATTAATATCAATATACACAACAATATACACAACAAAACTAACAAAAAGTTACTGAAATGTTCATTTTAATTCCTTAGATTTTAAATCACTTTGCACATTGCTCATTCTAATGAGTAGAATGCAAATGGAAATGAAAACAACTGGTGTAATTAAATACCAATTGAATTATCAGTCCAAACCAAGTACATAAAAACATGAAAATTTATTGTTCATAGTAGCATTTTACTGAAATTTGTAAACTGAATATTCATTAGTATAGACTGATTAAACTCTACAAATATACAGGATGACTAGGGTCTACACTGGTCATAAATGTGACAAATGTATCTGTGCTGAGCACTAAAAAGGGGATTAAATGATAAAATTACAGTGTGTTTTTTTGTTTAGAAGATGTACAGAAGTGTATAGTCCCAGACAATACCAGCTAAGCTGGTGAGGAAATGCCATCCCATTTATTTAATTGCTTTTAGATATGAAACTGAGCATGAAAGACCAGTCTCAGATCTCAGCAATCTGACTGGTTGAAAATGGGGTAAAATCTCAAAATTAACCAGTGGGCAACCTGGGGTCTGAGCTTGGTTTCCAAACTAAGATTTATAACATTGGAACTGTCCTGCATCCTACAAGTGCAAATCTTGGTGTGGAATTTCAGTTTATACAAATACAATGCATTTATATATATTTGACATGATCTGTTTGATGTTTCTTCTTGTTCCATTTCAACACACTCTAAAACCTTGTAAATTTCATATTGATCAATTGTGTAAACATTGTAGATCTAGATCAACTGTGCCATTTGACCAGGATCTACACTGCTGCTTCTTGGTAAGAAAATATCTCATGAATGAAAAAGGGAACATTGTAGATCATGATCAGATGGCCCAGATGTGTCAACTGATCTGGATCTACACTGTATGTCTATGGGATATCAACTTTATCCCATGAAGTGAAGGGTTGAACAATCACTGATAATTTATTAAGTCTGTTGGAGTTTATTACTCGAAACGTTTTATGCTAATGAAGTTATGAAAACTGAAAATTGCATTTTTGATGAAGATATTTTTACACTTACAGAGTTAAACTATGCAATGTGTACTGTAATTCAATAGTTGTTAATAATGGTTTCAGTTTAATTTAATTTAAAGTGCATTTTGCATTTTAAATGATTTCAGCTATTTGATACACATGAGTCTACACTGTTTGCTCATCGGATAACAGCCATATCCCATGGAAATAAGGGTTCAACCTATGTTATACTTTAAGTGTAAATAAACAATGTTGGTGAATATTTTTCATTTTGCCCAGTTCATTATTTGTTGAAAGGGGTTTCTTCTACAGTATTAAAGATATTTACTTGAAACTTCAAACATGTATTCTAGGTGATCATGACATATTTTTTACGTTGCTTAGTTACTTTATTAAAATTTTATTGAAGCTGTAAAGTTTCTTCTTTAACAGTTTTCTAGATAATGACTTGAAACTTTCAACATATGCTAAAAATCAAATGTAGATTATTTTGACCAAAGTTTTACATGTTTGGCATCAAGTCTAGATTATTGTGACAGAATTTTCATGTGGCTCATCCAAGGGCAGATCCAGAGTGGGTTCAGTGGGGTTGCACCAACCCTCCTGTTGGCAGCAATATTTTATTATTAATTTTCACAGAGAATTTAGGCCAGAAAGAAGGAAATTATCATGTAACTACCTTAAGACTGCCCATTTAACAAGCTTCATTCTGGAAATCCTGCCAATGTCACTAGCTCATTACATTTTTTTCTGGAGGGGTATAGTATTCATACAAATCTGGTTGTTTTGATGTGATTTTATGCATTTGTAGATGACCGACTTAAATATTTTGAAGATACCCATAATAGGAATCACTGAAATAATTGCAACACACCTTTTTATGTCCTTTTTATGTTTACTCTGACAAAGCAGTATTGTGGGGTTATTAACTGCATTCAGTGATATGTAGCAGAATTTTAAAAAAAACTGTTCACATCTGATCCTCTAAAAATAATCAGCAAAAAGTCAAAATGAAAAATTACTTATTTTATCACTGATTTGCTGGCACTGTCCATGCAGTTTGGCTAGTGGAAAAGTAAATATAATAACTCAACAAGTTTTAGCTTTCCAAAAAGCTAGTCGGTCATTAACAAATAAATTTAAAGAATAAGTAGGTATGAATTCGTGCTTGTATTTACTTTTGGACTAATGGAAGTCAATGATATGGCCAGTTTTCTGTTGATCAATGTCACACAGATTGTATCTGACAAACTATTTGTGAATTTAGTTGATGTTTCAAGTTTATTTCCATTTACATTTCTCTGTATGTACAAAACATAAACAAGAGAACATAATACATTGTACAATGCTGTTACTTTAAAGCATGCAAACAAAGTTGAACGGCTGATGTTTGATTTATTGAAACACGAAAAAGACGTGTACCGGCAAAAGACATTAATATAAATATAATGTCTCTAGTATATGTAATTTATTATTTAATTCAGGAAGTGTAGAAATAATTACGTTTAAGCACCAGCGAATCGGATGAATATGTTACATTAACGCGAATGCTCAAAGAGGTACCATAGAACTTTCCAAAGTCGATGCTTATTTGTACATTTAGCAGAAAAGCGATGCTTATAATATTCAGTATTCATTTCCAACATTCATAAAGTGTAGTTTTAGTTGGGTCAGCAGATCTCGTCAAATTTTAAGTTGACGAGCGTTAGAAGACAGTAAACAATAAATAAGGATGCTGATGCATTTATTATTTTCACTTAAGCTTTATGCTGCTCATACCTTTTGTTTTTGTTTGAACGATTTTCTCTGAAACTATTACAGAAACTCAAGAAGCACTATTTGTATTTAAATTAATCTATAATCAAAGAAATTGTCGTTATGCCACTGTTCTGAAAATTCTTCACAACTATTTATATACTTTAAAGACTGGGTTTGCATTGCTTGCAGTATATTCTAGTAGATCGCCCTTACATAGAAATTATAGTGCTTGTGTTGTCTACTTTACTGTACTTGTCAAAATAATGTTATTGTTTAGTATCCCAAGACCGAGTCCAGATCCGTTATATTGCATGAGTATGGGGAAGCAGACATTGGGGTCAGGGGTATCCCCAGAAATCTTTTACAAGTTAATCTCAGTTTGGATTGCAACTGCGACGAGTTCAACCGTTCACTGTAGATCCCAAGAAGAGAACGCATGGATAGATGCGGTTTTGAGGGGTAATAGGAGAATCAAAATAAATCAATTCGTATTTCGTTAATAATGCATATATTCAAGGGCAAGTTTTGAATATTATGGCGGCGGAAGTTTTGTAATATAAATTAAATAGTTATAGTTTAAATAATAAAAAAACAGATGCACGTATAGAATGGTTACCAATTTTCTATTTTAAAACAATCTAAGATTTTTTTTCTTACAATAGATGAAAAGGTCACTTTGAAAACCACCGAAGACAAAAAATGTGAAAAACTGTTAAAGACTTTTAAGCATTTCAAAAACATAAAATACCGCATCGTAATTAGTGCTCCAACTTGGATATCAAAAGGACAGGGAAATAGATGGCAGTTTTTGCGCAACAAGCAAAAAACTAGGCACTTTTATGCAAATCTTTGAGAAAGAGCATAATATATAAATGTCCCTCTGAATGAGTAATTGCGAATAAAAGATAAAATGTAATGTTCATAACTAATGAAGAGATGGGTAGTCATCAAACCAACTAGGTATAAACTCTCGCAGCTCGGGTTTTAACATTCCAAAAGTGCGCTCGTGAAATGCAAAATTATGAGGTTGATTAACTGATAACAACTACATTTGTAATTATGGATTGAAATTATTTTTCAACATACTTGACTAAAGAAGTACTTGTAACTGAGGTAACGTGTCGCCATTTATCCTA